>CM074722.1:275094861-275142361 GCA_037306005.1 Rhinophrynus dorsalis | reverse complement strand
GAGCGCAGCGCGCGATAGAACGAGAGAGAGCGCGCGCGAGAGAGAGAACAAGAGAGAAAGCGCGAGAGAACGAGAGAGAGAGCGCGCGAGAGAACGAGAGAGAGCGCGAGAGAACGAGAGAGAGAGAGCGCGAGAGAACGAGAGAGAGAGAGCGCGAGAGAACGAGAGAGAGAGAGCGCGCGCGAGAACGAGAGAGAGAGCGCGCGCGAGAACGAGAGAGAGAGCGCGCGCGAGAACGAGAGAGAGAGCGCGAACGAGAGAGAGAGAGCGCGCGAGAACGAGAGAGAGCGCGCGAGAACGAGAGAGAGAGCGCACGAGAACGAGAGAGAGAGCGCGCGAGAACGAGAGAGAGAGCGCGCGAGAACGAGAGAGAGCGCGCGCGAGAACGAGAGAGAGAGCGCGCGCGAGAACAAGAGAGAGAGCGCGCGCGAGAACGAGAGAGAGAGAGAGCGCGCGGGAGAACGAGAGAGAGAGAACGAGAGCGCGCGGGAGAACGAGAGAGAGAGAACGAGAGCACGCGAGAGAACGAGAGCGCGCGAGAGAACGAGAGAGCGCGCAGAGAGAACGAGAGAGCGCGCCAGAACGAGAGAGCGCGCCAGAACGAGAGAGCGCGCCAGAACGAGAGAGCGCGCGCGGGAGAACGAGAGAGAGCGAGCGCGCGGGAGAACGAGAGAGAGAGAACGAGAGCGCGCGAGAGAACGAGAGAGAGAGAGAACGAGAGCGCGCGAGAGAACGAGAGAGCGCGAGAGAACGAGAGAGAGAGCGCGCGCGGGAGAACGAGAGAGAGAGAGCGCGCGCGGGAGAACGAGAGAGAGCGAGCGCACGGGAGAACGAGAGAGAGCGAGCGCGCGGGAGAACGAGAGAGAGCGAGCGCGCGGGAGAACGAGAGAGAGCGAGCGCGCGGGAGAACGAGAGAGAGCGAGCGCGCGGGGAGAACGAGAGAGAGCGAGCGCGCGGGAGAACGAGAGAGAGCGAGCGCGCGGGAGAACGAGAGAGAGCGAAGCGCGCACGGGAGAACGAGAGAGAGCGAGCGCGCGGGAGAACGAGAGAGAGAGAACGAGAGCGCGCGAGAGAACGAGAGCGCGCGAGAGAACGAGAGCGCGCGAGAGAACGAGAGAGAGCGCGAGAGAGAGCGCACGCGCGCGAGAACGAGAGAGAGAGCGCGCGCGAGAACGAGAGAGAGAGCGCGCGCGAGAACGAGAGAGAGAGAGCGCGCGCGAGAACGAGAGAGAGAGAGCGCGCGCGAGAACGAGAGAGAGAGAGCGCGCGCGAGAGAGAACGAGAGAGAGAGAGCGCGCGCGAGAGAGAACGAGAGAGAGAGAGCGCGCGCGAGAGAGAACGAGAGAGAGAGAGCGCGCGCGAGAGAGAACGAGAGAGAGAGAGCGCGCGCGAGAGAGAACGAGAGAGAGAGAGCGCGCGCGAGAGAGAACGAGAGAGAGAGAGCGCGCGCGAGAGAGAACGAGAGAGAGAGAGCGCGCGCGAGAGAGAACGAGAGAGAGAGAGCGCGCGCGAGAGAGAACGAGAGAGAGAGAGCGCGCGAGAGAGAACGAGAGAGAGAGAGCGCGCGCGAGAGAGAACGAGAGAGAGAGAGCGCGCGCGAGAGAGAACGAGAGAGAGAGCTGCGCGCGAGAGAGAACGAGAGAGAGAGAGCGCGCGCGAGAGAGAACGAGAGAGAGAGAGCGCGCGCGCGAGAACGAGAGAGAGAGAGCGCGCGCGCGGAGAACGAGAGAGAGAGAGCGCTGCGCGCGAGAACGAGAGAGAGAGCGCGCGCGAGAACGAGAGAGAGCGCGCGCGCACGAGAGAGAGCGCGCGAGAGAGAACGAGAGAGAGAGAGCGCGCGAGAGAACGAGAGAGCGCGCGAGAGAACGAGAGAGCGCGCGAGAGAACGAGAGAGCGCGCGAGAGAACGAGAGAGCGCGCGAGAGAACGAGAGAGCGCGCGAGAGAACGAGAGAGAGAGAGCGCGCGAGAGAACGAGAGAGAGAGCGCGCGAGAGAACGAGAGAGAGAGCGCGCGAGAGAACGAGAGAGAGAGAGCGCGCGAGAGAACGAGAGAGAGAGAGCGCGCGAGAGAACGAGAGAGAGAGAGCGCGCGAGAGAACGAGAGAGAGCGCGCGAGAGAACGAGAGAGAGAGAGCGCGCGAGAGAACGAGAGAGAGAGAGCGCGCGAGAGAACGAGAGAGAGAGAGCGCGCGAGAGAACGCGAGAGAGAGAGCGCGCGAGAGAACGCGAGAGAGAGAGCGCGCGAGAGAGAGAGCGCGCGAGAGAACGCGAGAGAGAGAGCGCGCGAGAGAACGCGAGAGAGAGAGCGCGCGAGAGAACGCGAGAGAGAGAGCGCGCGAGAACGAGAGAGAGAGCGCGCGAGAACGAGAGAGAGAGCGCGCGAGAGAACGAGAGAGAGAGAGCGCGCGAGAGAACGAGAGAGAGAGCGCGCGAGAGAACGAGAGAGAGAGCGCGCGAGAGAACGAGAGAGAGAGCGCGAGAGAGAACGAGAGAGAGAGCGCGAGAGAGAACGAGAGAGAGAGCGCGAGAGAGAACGAGAGAGCGCTCGCGCGCGCGAGAGAGCGCGCGCGAGAGAGAACGAGAGAGCGCGAGAGAGAGAGAACGAGAGAGAGAGCGCGAGAGAGAACGAGAGAGAACGAGAGAGAGAGAGAACGAGAGCGCGCGAGAGAACGAGAGAGCGCGAGAGAACGAGAGAGAGAGCGCGCGCGGGAGAACGAGAGAGAGAGAGCGCGCGCGGGGAGAACGAGAGAGAGCGAGCGCGCGGGGAGAACGAGAGAGAGCGAGCGCGCGGGGAGAACGAGAGAGAGCGAGCGCGCGGGAGAACGAGAGAGAGCGAGCGCGCGGGAGAACGAGAGAGAGCGAGCGCGCGGGAGAACGAGAGAGCGAGCGCGCGGGAGAACGAGAGAGAGCGAGCGCGCGGGAGAACGAGAGAGAGCGAGCGCGCACGGGAGAACGAGAGAGAGCGAGCGCGCGGGAGAACGAGAGAGAGAGAACGAGAGCGCGCGAGAGAACGAGAGCGCGCGAGAGAACGAGAGCGCGCGAGAGAACGAGAGAGAGAGAGCGCGAGAGAGAGCGCGCGAGAACGAGAGAGAGAGCGCGCGCGAGAACGAGAGAGAGAGCGCGCGCTGAGAACGAGAGAGAGAGCGCGCGCGAGAACGAGAGAGAGAGAGCGCGCGCGAGAACGAGAGAGAGAGAGCGCGCGCGAGAACGAGAGAGAGAGAGCGCGCGCGAGAACGAGAGAGAGAGAGCGCGCGCGAGAGAGAACGAGAGAGAGAGAGCGCGCGCGGAGAACGAGAGAGAGAGGAGCGCGCGCGAGAGAGAACGAGAGAGAGAGAGCGCGCGCGAGAGAGAACGAGAGAGAGAGAGCGCGCGCGAGAGAGAACGAGAGAGAGAGAGCGCGCGCGAGAGAGAACGAGAGAGAGAGAGCGCGCGCGAGAGAGAACGAGAGAGAGAGAGCGCGCGCGAGAGAGAACGAGAGAGAGAGAGCGCGCGCGAGAGAGAACGAGAGAGAGAGAGCGCGCGCGAGAGAGAACGAGAGAGAGAGAGCGCGCGCGAGAGAGAACGAGAGAGAGAGAGCGCGCGCGCGCGAGAACGAGAGAGAGAGAGCGCGCGCGCGAGAACGAGAGAGAGAGAGCGCGCGCGCGAGAACGAGAGAGAGCGCGCGCGCACGAGAGAGAGCGCGCGAGAGAGAACGAGAGAGAGAGAGCGCGCGAGAGAACGAGAGAGCGCGCGAGAGAACGAGAGAGCGCGCGAGAGAACGAGAGAGCGCGCGAGAGAACGAGAGAGCACGCGAGAGAACGAGAGAGCACGCGAGAGAACGAGAGAGAGAGAGCGCGCGAGAGAACGAGAGAGAGAGCGCGCGAGAGAACGAGAGAGAGCGCGCGAGAGAACGAGAGAGAGCGCGCGAGAGAACGCGAGAGAGAGAGCGCGCGAGAGAACGCGAGAGAGAGAGAGCGCGAGAGAACGCGAGAGAGAGAGCGCGCGAGAGAACGCGAGAGAGAGAGCGCGCGAGAGAACGCGAGAGAGAGAGCGCGCGAGAGAGAGCGCGCGAGAGAACGCGCGAGAGAGAGCGCGCGAGAGAACGCGAGAGAGAGAGCGCGCGAGAACGAGAGAGAGAGCGCGCGAGAACGAGAGAGAGAGCGCGCGAGAGAACGAGAGAGAGAGCGCGCGAGAGAACGAGAGAGAGAGCGCGCGAGAGAACGAGAGAGCGCGCGAGAGAACGAGAGAGAGAGCGCGCGAGAGAACGAGAGAGAGAGCGCGCGAGAGAACGAGAGAGAGAGCGCGAGAGAGAACGAGAGAGCGCGCGCGAGAGAGAACGAGAGAGCGCGCGCGAGAGAGAACGAGAGAGAGCGCGCGCGAGAGAACGAGAGAGCGCGCGCGAGAGAACGAGAGAGAGCGCGCGCGAGAGAACGAGAGCGCGCACGAGAGAACGAGAGAGAGCGCGCGCGAGAGAACGAGAGAGAGCGCGCGCGATAGAACGAGAGAGAGCGCGCGCGATAGAACGAGAGAGAGCGCGCGCGATAGAACGAGAGAGAGCGCGCGCGATAGAACGAGAGAGAGCGCGCGCGATAGAACGAGAGAGAGCGCGCGCGATAGAACGAGAGAGAGCGCGCGCGATAGAACGAGAGAGAGCGCGCGCGCGATAGAACGAGAGAGAGCGCGCGCGAGAGAGAGAACAAGAGAGAAAGCGCGAGAGAACGAGAGAGAGAGCGCGCGAGAGAACGAGAGAGAGCGCGAGAGAACGAGAGAGAGAGAGCGCGAGAGAACGAGAGAGAGAGAGCGCGAGAGAACGAGAGAGAGAGAGCGCGCGCGAGAACGAGAGAGAGCGCGCGCGAGAACGAGAGAGAGAGAGCGCGAGAACGAGAGAGAGAGCGCGAACGAGAGAGAGAGAGCGCGCGAGAACGAGAGAGAGCGCGCGAGAACGAGAGAGAGAGCGCACGAGAACGAGAGAGAGAGCGCGCGAGAACGAGAGAGAGAGCGCGCGAGAACGAGAGAGAGCGCGCGCGAGAACGAGAGAGAGAGCGCGCGCTGAGAACGAGAGAGAGAGCGCGCGCGAGAACGAGAGAGAGAGAGAGCGCGCGGGAGAACGAGAGAGAGAGAGAACGAGAGCGCGCGGGAGAACGAGAGAGAGAGAACGAGAGCACGCGAGAGAACGAGAGCGCGCGAGAGAACGAGAGAGCGCGCGAGAACGAGAGAGCGCGCGAGAACGAGAGAGCGCGCGAGAACGAGAGAGCGCGCGAGAACGAGAGAGCGCGCCAGAACGAGAGAGCGCGCCAGAACGAGAGAGCGCGCCAGAACGAGAGAGCGCGCCAGAACGAGAGAGAGAGAGCGCGCGCGGGAGAACGAGAGAGAGCGAGCGCGCGGGAGAACGAGAGAGAGAGAACGAGAGCGCGCGAGAGAACGAGAGAGAGAGAGAACGAGAGCGCGCGAGAGAACGAGAGAGCGCGAGAGAACGAGAGAGAGAGCGCGCGCGGGAGAACGAGAGAGAGAGAGCGCGCGCGGGAGAACGAGAGAGAGCGAGCGCACGGGAGAACGAGAGAGAGCGAGCGCGCGGGAGAACGAGAGAGAGCGACGCGCGCGGGAGAACGAGAGAGAGCGAGCGCGCGGGAGAACGAGAGAGAGCGAGCGCGCGGGAGAACGAGAGAGAGCGAGCGCGCACGGGAGAACGAGAGAGAGCGAGCGCGCGGGAGAACGAGAGAGAGAGAACGAGAGCGCGCGAGAGAACGAGAGCGCGCGAGAGAACGAGAGCGCGCGAGAGAACGAGAGAGAGAGAGCGCGAGAGAGAGCGCACGCGCGCGAGAACGAGAGAGAGAGCGCGCGCGAGAACGAGAGAGAGAGCGCGCGCGAGAACGAGAGAGAGAGAGCGCGCGCGAGAACGAGAGAGAGAGAGCGCGCGCGAGAACGAGAGAGAGAGAGCGCGCGCGAGAACGAGAGAGAGAGAGCGCGCGCGAGAACGAGAGAGAGAGAGCGCGCGCGAGAGAGAACGAGAGAGAGAGAGCGCGCGCGAGAGAGAACGAGAGAGAGAGAGCGCGCGCGAGAGAGAACGAGAGAGAGAGAGCGCGCGCGAGAGAGAACGAGAGAGAGAGAGCGCGCGCGAGAGAGAACGAGAGAGAGAGAGCGCGCGCGAGAGAGAACGAGAGAGAGAGAGCGCGCGCGAGAGAGAACGAGAGAGAGAGAGCGCGCGCGAGAGAGAACGAGAGAGAGAGAGCGCGCGCGAGAGAGAACGAGAGAGAGAGCGCGCGCGAGAGAGAACGAGAGAGAGAGAGCGCGCGCGAGAGAGAACGAGAGAGAGAGAGCGCGCGCGCGAGAACGAGAGAGAGAGAGCGCGCGCGCGAGAACGAGAGAGAGAGAGCGCGCGCGCGAGAACGAGAGAGAGAGCGCGCGCGAGAACGAGAGAGAGCGCGCGCGCACGAGAGAGAGCGCGCGAGAGAGAACGAGAGAGAGAGAGCGCGCGAGAGAACGAGAGAGCGCGCGAGAGAACGAGAGAGCGCGCGAGAGAACGAGAGAGCGCGCGAGAGAACGAGAGAGCGCGCGAGAGAACGAGAGAGCGCGCGAGAGAACGAGAGAGCACGCGAGAGAACGAGAGAGAGAGAGCGCGCGAGAGAACGAGAGAGAGAGCGCGCGAGAGAACGAGAGAGAGAGAGCGCGCGAGAGAACGAGAGAGAGAGAGCGCGCGAGAGAACGAGAGAGAGCGCGCGAGAGAACGAGAGAGAGAGAGCGCGCGAGAGAACGAGAGAGAGAGAGCGCGCGAGAGAACGAGAGAGAGAGAGCGCGCGAGAGAACGCGAGAGAGAGAGCGCGCGAGAGAACGCGAGAGAGAGAGCGCGCGAGAGAGAGAGCGCGCGAGAGAACGCGAGAGAGAGAGCGCGCGAGAGAACGCGAGAGAGAGAGCGCGCGAGAGAACGCGAGAGAGAGAGCGCGCGAGAACGAGAGAGAGAGCGCGCGAGAACGAGAGAGAGAGCGCGCGAGAGAACGAGAGAGAGAGCGCGCGAGAGAACGAGAGAGAGAGCGCGCGAGAGAACGAGAGAGAGAGAACGAGAGCACGCGAGAGAACGAGAGCGCGCGAGAGAACGAGAGAGCGCGCGGAGAACGAGAGAGCGCGCGAGAACGAGAGAGCGCGCGAGAACGAGAGAGCGCGCGAGAACGAGAGAGCGCGCGAGAACGAGAGAGCGCGCCAGAACGAGAGAGCGCGCCAGAACGAGAGAGCGCGCCAGAACGAGAGAGCGCGCCAGAACGAGAGAGAGAGAGCGCGCGCGGGGAGAACGAGAGAGAGCGAGCGCGCGGGAGAACGAGAGAGAGAGAACGAGAGCGCGCGAGAGAACGAGAGAGAGAGAGAACGAGAGCGCGCGAGAGAACGAGAGAGCGCGAGAGAACGAGAGAGAGAGCGCGCGCGGGAGAACGAGAGAGAGAGAGCGCGCGCGGGAGAACGAGAGAGAGCGAGCGCACGGGAGAACGAGAGAGAGCGAGCGCGCGGGAGAACGAGAGAGAGCGAGCGCGCGGGAGAACGAGAGAGAGCGAGCGCGCGGGAGAACGAGAGAGAGCGAGCGCGCGGGAGAACGAGAGAGAGCGAGCGCGCACGGGAGAACGAGAGAGAGCGAGCGCGCGGGAGAACGAGAGAGAGAGAACGAGAGCGCGCGAGAGAACGAGAGCGCGCGAGAGAACGAGAGCGCGCGAGAGAACGAGAGAGAGAGAGCGCGAGAGAGAGCGCACGCGCGCGAGAACGAGAGAGAGAGCGCGCGCGAGAACGAGAGAGAGAGCGCGCGCGAGAACGAGAGAGAGAGAGCGCGCGCGAGAACGAGAGAGAGAGAGCGCGCGCGAGAACGAGAGAGAGAGAGCGCGCGCGAGAACGAGAGAGAGAGAGCGCGCGCGAGAACGAGAGAGAGAGAGCGCGCGCGAGAGAGAACGAGAGAGAGAGAGCGCGCGCGAGAGAGAACGAGAGAGAGAGAGCGCGCGCGAGAGAGAACGAGAGAGAGAGAGCGCGCGCGAGAGAGAACGAGAGAGAGAGAGCGCGCGCGAGAGAGAACGAGAGAGAGAGAGCGCGCGCGAGAGAGAACGAGAGAGAGAGAGCGCGCGCGAGAGAGAACGAGAGAGAGAGAGCGCGCGCGAGAGAGAACGAGAGAGAGAGAGCGCGCGCGAGAGAGAACGAGAGAGAGAGCGCGCGCGAGAGAGAACGAGAGAGAGAGAGCGCGCGCGAGAGAGAACGAGAGAGAGAGAGCGCGCGCGCGAGAACGAGAGAGAGAGAGCGCGCGCGCGAGAACGAGAGAGAGAGAGCGCGCGGCGCGAGAACGAGAGAGAGAGCGCGCGCGAGAACGAGAGAGAGCGCGCGCGCACGAGAGAGAGCGCGCGAGAGAGAACGAGAGAGAGAGAGCGCGCGAGAGAACGAGAGAGCGCGCGAGAGAACGAGAGAGCGCGCGAGAGAACGAGAGAGCGCGCGAGAGAACGAGAGAGCGCGCGAGAGAACGAGAGAGCGCGCGAGAGAACGAGAGAGCACGCGAGAGAACGAGAGAGAGAGAGCGCGCGAGAGAACGAGAGAGAGAGCGCGCGAGAGAACGAGAGAGAGAGAGCGCGCGAGAGAGAACGAGAGAGAGAGAGCGCGCGAGAGAACGAGAGAGAGCGCGCGAGAGAACGAGAGAGAGAGAGCGCGCGAGAGAACGAGAGAGAGAGAGCGCGCGAGGAGAACGAGAGAGAGAGAGCGCGCGAGAGAACGCGAGAGAGAGAGCGCGCGAGAGAACGCGAGAGAGAGAGCGCGCGAGAGAGAGAGCGCGCGAGAGAACGCGAGAGAGAGAGCGCGCGAGAGAACGCGAGAGAGAGAGCGCGCGAGAGAACGCGAGAGAGAGAGCGCGCGAGAACGAGAGAGAGAGCGCGCGAGAACGAGAGAGAGAGCGCGCGAGAGAACGAGAGAGAGAGCGCGCGAGAGAACGAGAGAGAGAGCGCGCGAGAGAACGAGAGAGAGAGCGCGCGAGAGAACGAGAGAGAGAGCGCGCGAGAGAACGAGAGAGAGAGCGCGAGAGAGAACGAGAGAGAGAGCGCGAGAGAGAACGAGAGAGCGCTCGCGCGCGCGCGCGAGAGAGAACGAGAGAGCGCGAGAGAGAGAGAACGAGAGAGAGAGCGCGAGAGAGAACGAGAGAGAACGAGAGAGAGAGAGCGCGAGAGAGAACGAGAGAGAGCGCAAGAGAGAACGAGAGAGAGAGAGCGCGCGAGAGAGAACGAGAGAGAGAGAGCGCGCGAGAGAGAACGAGAGCGCGAGAGAGAGCGCGAGAGAGAGAGAGCGAGAGAGAGCGAGCGCGAGAGAGAGCGAGCGCGAGAGAGAGAGCGCGAGAGAGAGAGCGCGAGAGAGAGAGCGCGAGAGAGAGAGCGCGAGAGAGAGAGAGCGCGAGAGAGAGAGAGCGCGAGAGAGAGAGAGCGCGAGAGAGAGAGAGCGCGAGAGAGAGAGAGCGCGAGAGAGAGAGAGCGCGAGAGAGAACGAGAGAGTAAGTTGATCAGTGACCTGTGCCCTGAAAGACTGAGTTTGGATACCTGCTGGAAAAATACAATAAGTATATTGTGTGTGGTGTAGTGTGGTAAGGAAGAGGTTAAAACACAAATCTTTGGGTTTTGTTTTCCCTCTCTTTGCTGTGAGACAAGCAAATAATTGAAGTCTGGTGTGGTGGGAGTGACTAATTGCTGTGTTTGTAATTGGTGGATTCCTGGATTAAATAGCAAGGAGTGAGAGAGCTCTGTAAGTTGATCAGTGACCTGTGCCCTGAAAGACTGAGTTTGGATACCTGCTGGAAAAATACAATAAGTATATTGTGTGTGGTGTAGTGTGGTAAGGAAGAGGTTAAAACACAAATCTTTGGGTTTTGTTTTCCCTCTCTTTGCTGTGAGACAAGCAAATAATTGAAGTCTGGTGTGGTGGGAGTGACTAATTGCTGTGTTTGTAATTGGTGGATTCCTGGATTAAATAGCAGATACATCGTGAATACTTGAACGTGTGAATCTTGCATCAGTGTGTAAGTGCAGAAGTATGGTAAGTGCGGGAATTTAAAACGGGGATTCAAGTGCAGAAGTGTGGTAAGTGCAGGAATTTAAAACAGGGAATTCAAATACAGGGGTCTGCTATTACAAGCGACTGGGTCCACGTGAAGAGTTAAAAGGAATCTGGTTAAGTACATAAGAGTGTGTTTGGTGTTTTATTGGTATTTTATTAAGGTTTAAAAAAAAAAAATTATGTGGTTATTGCAAGAGTTAAAAACTGTTTATTGGGTTTTTCTCTGGCCTGTGTGATTAGGGCTGATTGCTAAGGGATTTCACCTGGCTGCTAGTTACTATAAATACAGTCCATTAGCTCTGTGGAGCTGGCTATGTGAGACTGCTATTACAAGTGACTGGTTCCAGGTGAAGAGTTAGAAGGAATCTGGTGACTCATTTCAAAGGATTTATTGCATTCACATTTAAGGTTGGTTACTTACCATATTGTGAGCATTAGAGGATAATATAAAGCTAATTGAATTGTAAAACCAAGCATGAGTGATAGCAGGTTAGCCAATCTCACGCAGTGCACATCTTGTCACATGTTTGAACACTTGGAGCAATCGTTCCAGGGGTCATACCGCTGTGCTAAGTGTGAGCATATTTTCTCTTTAGAGTCTAAGATATTGGATTTGGAGAGAAATATTGCAACATTGCGAGACATTGGAAACCTGGAAAGGAGTTTAGAACTCACAGAGCAGGTAGTATGTGGGGTTAGTGGTGAAGAGGGGCGACAGGTAGGCAGCTGGGTAACAGTAAGGAGGGGAGGTAGTGGGCAGAGGAAGGCCAGTTCTGAGTTGACTCAGTCCAACAGATTTGCAAGATTGTGTGAAGATGTTGATGAGAATTGCTCAGAATTGGCAACACTGGAGAGGGCCAATTCCTCTAGCAGCCAGGGAAACAGTCCTCCTTCCAGTCTAGATGGGATGCAGAGCAGGCAGAAACCAAGGCAGGTGGTGGTAATAGGGGACTCTATTATTAGGAGGGTAGATAGGGTAATCTGCCGCCAGGAACGTGAATGCCGAACAGTATGCTGTCTCCCGGGTGCTCTGGTTCGGCATGTTGCGGACAGGGCTGACAGATTATTGGGAGGGGCTGGAAGTGATCCAGCTGTCTTGGTACATATTGGAACCAATGACAAAATAGGAGGAAGATGGAGGTCCCTAAAGAATGATTTCAGGGATTTAGGGTGCAAGCTTAAGGCAAGGACCTCTAAGGTAGTATTTTCTGAAATACTACCTGTGCCAAGAGCCAGTGCAGGTAGGCAGAGGGAGCTTAATGCATGGCTCAAGCAATGGTGTAGGAAGGAGGGTTTGGGGTTTTTAGAACACTGGGCAGACTTTGCTCTTGGGTACAATCTATATGGAAGAGATGGATTGCACCTAAATGGTAGAGGAGCCTTTGTGTTAGGGGAGAGAATTCTAGGAAGCTTGGAGGAGCTTTTAAACTAGGAAAGGGGGGGGGTGGGTATAGATAGCAAAAATGGGGTAGATAGAGCAGATAGGAACTGGGTCCAGGTAAATGACCAGGGGGGTGGAGAAAGGGTGGGGAGAAATTTAGTCAGTAGGGAGGAACGCTTAGTAAATGAAGGTGAAGAAAAAAAGGCATGTAGGGATTAATATATGTAAAGACTTCAAAATCAGTTGTATGCTAGCAAATGCAAGAAGTATGGTAGATAAAATAGGAGAACTAGAATTGCTGGCGGTTAATGAGCAATTGGACATAATTGGAATAACAGAAACATGGTGGAACGATGCACATGACTGGACTGTAAATATAGAGGGCTATTCCCTGTTTAGAAGAGACAGAATTAATAGAAAAGGTGGAGGTGTGTGCTTATATTTGAAAACAGAGCTAAATCCAGTTTTGTGAGGTGATATTAGTGAGGAAACTGGCCAAACTGTTGAGTCCATGTGGATAGAAATCGAGACTAAATGTGGTGTGAAAGGTAAAAAAAAGTTGTTGGTGGGCATATGCTACAAACCACCAAATATCGATGACAATGATGAGGCCCCACTGCTATTGCAAATGAGGAAAGCTGCCCAGTTTGGGCATACTATAATTATGGGAGATTTTAATTATCCAGATATCAACTGGAAAAATGAGACCTATCAGAGTGCTAAGGGTAGCAAGTTTTTGAACACGCTTCGTGAAAGCTACATGTCACAAACGGTGGAAGCGCCGACAAGAAATAACAATGTATTGGACCTAGTGATCACTAAACACAGAAATGGTATCCAATATTAAGGTAAGAGAACATTTGGGAAACAGTGATCACAACATGGTTACATTTGAGATCTGTCTGGCAAAGCAAAAATGTATAGGTTCAACCAAAACTCTTAATTTTAAAAAAGCGAACTTCAAATTGTTAAGGGCCTCAATGCAACACAGACTGGGATATTTTATTTAAAGGCAAAAATACTGAGGATAAATGGTCAGAATTCAAATTTAGGTTGCAGAAATGTACCCAACAGTATATACCAATGGGGAACAAGTGCAAAAGAAGTAAGTCACAGCCAATGTGGTTAACTGCACATGTAAAGAAGGAAATGGCAAGGAAAAAAAAAGCATTCAAATTATTTAAGTCAGAAGGAACTGAACAATCTTTCCTAAAATACAGGGAGTGCAACAAAGATCGCAAAAAGGCAATTAGGGTAGCAAAAATAGATAATGAAACTCGAATTGCAAGGGAAAGCAAGACTAATCCAAAACAGTTTTTTAAATATATAAATAGCAAAAAACTTAAGAGGGAGTGCATTGGACCATTCAAAAATGAGATGGGTGAGTTGGTTAGTGAGGATAAGGAAAAGGCCGATGTTTTAAACACTTTCTTTGCATCAGTATATACAAGGGAGCAAGGAATGGTAGAAGAGCCTCCGCAAGTAACAAATAAAACAATACAATTAATAGATATTGGGTTAACTCAAGGAGATGTCATGGGAAGACTGAACAAAATTAAGACCGACAAAGCACCGGGTCCTGATGGTATACATCCAAGGGTTCTTCAGGAACTCAGTGCAGTGTTAGCAAAACCCCTATATTTACTCTTTAAAGATTCTATTACCACAGGCTCAGTGCCATAGCCGAAGAGCTAACATAGTGCCTCTATTTAAGAAGGGAACTAAAACAGAACCTGGGAATTATAGACCAGTGAGTTTGACCTCTGTAGTGGGAAAACTATTAGAAGGGATAATAAGGGACTATATTCAGGATTACAACACAAAAAATAAGGATCATTAGTACGAATCAACATGGTTTTATGAAGAATAGATCATGCCAAACTAATCTTTTCAGCTTCTATGAGGAGGTAAGCAGCAACCTTGACAATTGCAAGGCAGTAGATGTAGTATATCTAGACTTTGCAAAGGCATTTGATACAGTACCACACAGAAGGCTGGTGTATAAAATAAGGAAATTGAGGCTAGGAGATAACCTTTGCAATTGGATACAAAACTGGATGAAGGATAGGGAACAGTGTGTGGTTGTAAATGGAAAATTCTCCAGTACAGTTAAACTGGATAGTGGAGTACCTCAGGGTTCAGTATTGGGTCCGCTGCTTTTTAACATGTTTATAAATGACCTGGAAATAGATATAGAAAGCAAAATATCAATATTTGCAGATGATACTAAATTATGCAAAGTCATTAATTCAGAACAGGATATTTTCTCTCTACAGAGGGACTTACATACAATGTCAGATTGGGCAAACATGTGGAATATGAAGTTTAATGTGGGGAAGTGTAAAGTCATGCATTTGGGAGGAAACAATCCCAAGGCTACTTATAAACTTAATGGAATAATTTTAGGTGACTCGTTGCTAGAAAAAGACCTGGGTATCCTTGTCAACTACAAACTTGGAAACAGTGACCAGTGTCAAACAGCAGTAGCAAAGGCGAACAAAGTCCTGTCTTGCATAAAAAGAGGTATGGAAGCAAGAGTGGATAACATTATTTTGCCATTATACAAATCATTGGTAAGACCTCACCTTGAGTATGCAGTGCAATTTTGGGCACCGGTTCTGAAAAAGGATATACTAGAACTAGAGAGGGTACAGCGGAGAGCAACAAAATTAATTAAGGGAATGGAGGACTTGACATAAGAGGAACGACTAAACAAACTTGGTTTATTTACTCTAGAGAAAAGAGGACTAAGAGGAGACCTTATCACATTTTACAAGTATATGAGAGGTCAATACAAGGATCTCTGCGGTGAGCTATTTATTCCAAGGCCTGAACAGGTGACCAGGGGACACCCCTTGAGAGTAGAGGAAAGGAGGTTTAAACTTCAGCAGAGGAAGGGTTTTTTTACGGTAAGGTCTGTCAAATTGTGGACTTCATTGCCCAGGGAGGTAGTTATGGCAGATACAATGGATACATTTAAGAGAAGATTAGATACATTTATTTCAAAAGGGAACATACAGAGTTATACTGTTTATCAGTAGGCTGATCAGGAAGGTCTGATAAAGACTAATTTAATTGGTAGCAGGAAAGCTATAAAATTCTCAGTTACTGAGGTATGAGGCGAAGGTTGAACTTGATGGACTTGTGTCTTTTTTCAACCTAATTTACTATGTTACTATGAGAGAGAGAGCGCGAGAGAGAGAGCCAAAAAAAAAAAAAAAAAAAGTTTGAGGTGCACTAACTTTTGAATAACACACCTCTAAGCAGTTTAAAGCTTAACTACCACCTGACAAAATCTTTAGCTTAACCAAGTCCCCATCTGACGACTAGCTGCTTAGGAGAGCTAGTCGCCAGAATAATTACCTTATTTAATAGATTTCTGCTCTCTTCCATGGGCGACAAGCAGGATGGAGTGCGGACATCTTGCCATTGTGACGTCCACGCACCTGCGCTGTCAGTCCCAGCCGGAGCCAAATGGCTCCTAGCAACGTCTCCTAGACCCAGCTAGGACTGACAGAACAGGCGCTCGGACATCACAATGGCAAGATATCCGTGCTCCGTCCTGCATGTTAGCCGGGGAAGAGAACAGAAATCTATTAAATAAGCTAAATATTCTGGCGACTACCGCTACTAAGCAGCTAGTCGCCAGATGGGGACTTAGTTAAGCTAAAGATTCTGTAGGGTGGTAGTTCCGCTTTAAGTATCCATGTTTTACGCAGAAGAATAAACCCTAAAATATATATTTTTACATATTAAGTATTACTATCCATTTAAATAATACCTGGTATCAAGCAGCTTACATGTTGAGACAATTCGGCTCATTGCTACAAAGATATGTAGCCTTTTAAATCAGGCATTAAAACTTCATCATGATCCAATCATACAGATATGGTATCAAATGACTGATCACATTATGTTACCTTAGAACAGGAAAAGGTTTCATTGGGCTGACAGAGCCAAATTCGGCAGTGCAGGTAGACCTCTGGGTAACTAACAAAATGAAACATCTGCATGGAGAAGCGGCTCAGTAAATTGTTTTCCAAGCTTATCATGGCCACTGTAGAGTCATCGCCATCTCTGTTGAAGAGCAACATATGAAGTTGACTATATTTTGCAGTATAAACCAAATAAATTATTGAACTTGAATGGAAGAGGTAATATGAACTACCTGAAGAGAGAGTCAGGGTAATTAACACAGCTAGTGTTGTTACCACACTAATGGAAATACTAGTGGGCAGGGTTCCACATCAGTCATTCTCTCCAACAATTGAAAAAGCAGTTTATTTGGCCTGGCATAACCATTATATTTGACCCAGGTGCCCTACACAGTGGACGATAATAGAACCACCCATCCAAGATTTCCCCATATCCATTTTTTTTTCTCCTCTTTCCTTTAACTGACGGTTATGCTTTATATTGCTCATCAATGCTGTGTGCACTCCTCTGGCACTCAAAGAGTTAAAGGAATTGACAACATCCCCTTCTAGATTTACTCCCTTTCTATCCCAGACTTTTGTTCTTCTTTTCATGGCATCATCAATCATAACATGGTCAAAGTCAAACAGATCACTCGTCTTCCCCACTGTAATGCTTTTTTGAACCACAACTAAACCTCTTGACCATGTCTGAATGCTTAAGGATTTGCTGTTTAGCCATGTGTATTAAAGGGATAGTAATGTTTCATAATAAAAGCAGCTCTAATTAATCATCATAGTATTTGGACTTTGGAGAGTGTTATTTCAGTTCTGTCAGAGTTGTAGTTCCAGAGTAATTCAATGACAAAGTGTCCCCCTCCCACCCCTTTTACTGATGTCACACTGTTCAGCCAGAGCAGAAGGGAGGTGCCCAGGTAGACTACAGAGAGGGACAATCTTCAATTAAGAGAAGGCAAAAAACTGAAAAGCTTGTCAAGGGGGGGGGGGGGAGGTGTGCAGAGATTTCATTGTTTTCATAGGAATAAGAGTGTCCCCTTCTGTTATCTGTCTGGTCTATAGACTGCATTCCACATCTGAGAAGAGATTGCTTACACTAGGTAAAAGGGGTGAGAGTGGGAAACTGCTTGTGAATATCTCATAAACCATAAAGGTTTGAGAGATAAGACTTCTATTATTCTTCATGTTTTTTTAATGCATGCAAAATAAAATAAAGTTAAAACGAAGTATTGCTATCCCTTTAAAGGAACAGAGTTATGTATGCAAAAAGGGAAGATTTTAGTCTTACCTGTTAAATCATTTTCTCTTAGTCCATACAGGTTACTGGTAACTCTGGGAGGCGATCCACCCCTTTAAGTAGGCAGGAACATTTCTCTAAATGTATGCAGGGGGTGGAGCCTCCCTTCCCTCTTCAGCTGCATCCTAGCCAGCTAGCGCCAGAATGATCTGAGACACCAATAACTGACTAGAAATAGAAGAGAAGACTCCTGTGAGCATGCCCCGAAGGACTCCCACGTATTGCCACAGGAGAGCCAAGCATGGTCTCTTGACAGGGTGGGAGACCAGTAACCTGTATGGACTAAGAGAAAAGCATTTAACAAGCAAGACTAAAATCCTCTTTTCACTGTCGTCCAATACAGGTTACTGGTAACTCTGAGATGTCCAACCACTGAGTTCCCCAGAGGCGGGAAGAAGGAAAGGACCAGGCGCAAGGTCCCCAAAGTCACCAGACCCTATATGAACCAACTGGTCAGAGATCCCAACAAAACTGAAGTGTCAACGGACACCAAAAAGGGTAAAAACACTGTAGGAACTGTTACACAGCACACTGAACTACAATCAACAGGGCTCAACAGCAAGGAAGAACTAAGAACCTGAGAAGAAGATCCTAGACAGGCAAGACTGCCTCCAGGACCTTCCTCCCAAAGCTGGCATCAGCCGAAGCCAGCGCATCCACACAGTAGTGCTTCGAAAAGGTGTGCACAGAGGACTAAGTGGCCTCCCTACACAGCTGATCAGCAGACGCTTGATTCTTATAGGCCCAAGAGGCCCCGACAGACCTGGTGGAATGAGCCGTGACCTGAAAGGGAACATGCTTGTTCCTCAACTTGTAGGCCCTACGAATAGTGGACTTGATCCAGGACGCAATAGTCATTTTGGATGCAGGTCTTCCTGCCCTAGGACCCTCTGGAATGATGAACAGAGCGTCAGACTTCCTGACAGATTCAGTGCGATGGACATAAAACTTGAGACAACGCACCACATCCAACAAGTGGAGATCTCTCTCCTTGTCAGAGGAGGGATTAGGGCAGAAAGAGGGCACCACAATCTCCTGATTGATGTGAAATTCAGAGACCACTTTAGGTAAGAAGTCCTTAGACATGGGAAACACTGCCTTATCCTTATGAAACACCAGATAAGGTGGTTTACAGGACAGAGCCTGCAACTCCGCAACCCGGCGAACAGACACAATCGCCAGAAGAAAGGCTATCTTCCACGTCAAGAGACGTAGAGGAATAATAGCCAAGACTCAAAGGGAGGACATTGGAGAAGTCCCAATACCAAATCAAGGTCTCACTGAGGAGCCGGACTCCTAAAGGCAGACGCACATGAGCAACGCCCTGGAAGAAAACCCTGACATCAGGAAGGATAGCAATGCGTTTCTGGAAAAAGACAGAAAGCGCTGAAGTCTGAACCTTAAGAGAACTCAGACAGTCCTTTGTCCACACTGTCCTGCAAAAAGGCCAGGACAGTGGGAAGATCAAAGTCATGAGACAGATCTCGGTCAGCACACCAAGACACAAATGTCCACCAGACACAGTGATAGATCTTGGAATAAACAGGCTTACGGGCACTAAGCATAGTAGACACCACAGCAGAAGAAAACCCTTTCTTCCTTAAAATCGAGAATTCAACCTCCAGGTCGTCAAATTGAGCCGATGGATGTCTTCCTTCCACAGGTAACCCTGCAGAAGAAGATCTGGACGAGAGGCGAGCAGAAAAGGCTCCGCCACTGATAGGCCAGAAGCTCCGGATACCAGGACTGACGAGGCCAATTCGGAGCAATCAGAACTACTGGACAACATTCCAATTTCAATTTCTGTAACACCCTTATCAACATTGGGAGAGGAGAAAAAATGTAGGCCAGAGGGAATGTCCAGGGAATGGACATTGCGTCGGCAGCCAGAGCTAGAGAGTCTCTCCACCGAGAGCTAAACGCTGGAACCTTCCTGTTGTGTCTCGTTGCCATCAGAGCCACTAGGGGCATCCTCCATCTCTGAACTAGGCGTTGAAACACCTCGGGATGTAGCTCCCACTCACCGCTGCCGACTGTGTGGCGACAGAGGAAGTCTGCCATGACGTTGTCTACGCCTGGAATGTGCACTGCGGAAATGACAGGAACATGAACCTCTGCCCAGGACAGAATGGCCTTGACCTCTAACCAAGCAGCGAGACTTCTTGTTCCTCCTTGTCTGTTGATGTAAGCCACTGCCGTGGTGTTGTCAGACTCCACTCTGACTGGACAGTCCTCCAGTTGAGACTCCCAATGATGGAGAGCATGAAATATTGCTCGAAGTTCCAGGATGTTGATAGGGAGAAGGGACTCCTCCATGGACCACTTCCCCTGAGAGCTGAAGCGATTCAGAACAGCTCACCAGCCCAAGAGGCTAGCATCCATCATGACCTAGGTCCAGTAGGGAATAAGGAAGGATCTCCCCTTTAGGAGATTGGATAGGTCCAGCCACCACTCCAAGCTAAACTCTACATGAGGAGGAAGTAAGACCAACAGCTTCTGATGATCTGGTCGATCCCTGCATGTCTGTATCACAAACCTCTGAAGTTCCCTGGTGTGTGCCATGGCAAATGGAACCGCCTCTATCGTGGAAATGAACTTCCCCACCAAAGAGGACAACTTCGGAACCAGGATCCGATCGCGGGACAGAATCGTTGAGACTCTGTGGGCAATTTGATGGGATACCTCATACGATAGAAACACCATGTACTTCTGAGTATTAAACAGAAGACCCAGGAAGATCAGTTGCTGGGATGGGACAAGATCTGACTTGTCCAAGTTGACAATCCAACCGTGATGGGTAAGGATCTGAATGCAGGTTTGAACCTGCTGAAGAAGAAGGTCCGCAGAGGAGGCTTTCAAAAGCAAGTCGTCCATGTAGGGAGTCACTCTGATGCTGTCCCAATGGAGGACGGATATCAAGGCCCCCAGAACCCGTTGGAAAATCTGAGGGGCCGTTGTCAGACCAAATGGAAGTGCTGACAACTGAAAATGACCCCTGTCGCAGCCAAACCTCAGGTACCGCCTGCTCTTGATGAATTGGGATGTGCAAATACGCATTCTGAAGGTCCAGAGAAGCAAGGAACTCCCCCGGAGACATGGCAGCGATCACTGTGCGCAGAGACTCCTGATGATAGTGAGTCTTGATCACAAAGCAATGGAGATCTTTTAAATCCAAAATAGGGCGGCATCCGCCATCCTTTTTGGTCACCACAAAGAGGTTTGAGTAAAACCCCGAACCCCTGTCTGAAGGAGGCACCAGCTCCAGGACATTCTTGTCCAGAACAGCCTTTGAATAGACTGCCTCTCTCGACTTCCTGAGGAGAGAAAGAAAGATTAAAGCGAAAAGGAGGAAGAGAAAAGAAAGGGATCTTGTATCCCTCTGACACTACCTGTAAAACCCATGGGTCCAATACTGAATCCTCCCAAATCCCGCGAAAGAGGCGGAGACGACCACCCACAGCAGGATGCGGACCAGAGTTCGGTGAGTCATGCCGAAGCAGTCTTGGGAGCCTTGGGCTCTGATGCGGCCTTAGGCTTCCATTGCTGCTTGGGCTTGGAGGAGGGACGCGGAGCTGATGCAACCTCCTGGTTCGAACATGTCTCAGTTTGAAAGGAACGAAAGGATTGGTTAAGTTTAAACTTCTTCTTAAAGACCAAGGGCAGAAGAGTACTCTTACCCCCCGTGCCCTCGCTAATCAGGCCCAAACAATGAAGTAGCCTGAAAAGCCAAAGAAAGCAAGACTTACTTGGAAGCGGTGTCAGCAGACCAAATCTTGAGCCAAAGCGCACGCCTGGCCACCACAGAGGTAGTAGAAGCCCTTGCCATCATGCAGACGGCATCAAAAGCAGCAGCAGAGACAGAGACAGTGTTGTGCTTCAGAGATATTGGCAAGAAGACACAATTTTTCCGAAGTAGGCGCATCCTGACGGACAGCCATAGTGAGTTGTTCAGTCCAGACTGCAATAGCCCGGTTAACCCATGCAACAGCAAAAGCTGGAGGCATAGCAGTGCCAACAGAAGCAAAAATGGACTTGAGGGAAACTTCAAGTTTCTTGTCAGTCCAATCTTGCAGAGCAGAAGCATCAGAAACAGGTAAGGCAGTAGATTTAGACAGTCTAGATATGGGTGAGTCCACCTTAGGGGGATGAACCCATTTAGCCAGTTCTGTTTCAGAAAAGGGATAAAGTTTAGCAAATTTCCTGGACACAGAAGCAGAGTTGTCCGGATTTTTCCATGCGTCAGAAACCAAACGGTCTAGAGTGGGGTTAGGAGGAAAATAAGTAAGGGGCTTTGCAGGCTCCTGAAAAACATCAGAGGGATCAGAAGGGACCGTCTGAACCAAGGAATGTTGAGTGTGGTCAATACAGCCCTGATCAAGTCCTCAGCAGAGGGTTCAGGATCAGACTCAAAAGGGTCCCCAAGGGACCTAGAAGACTCCAAAACAGTACATCCTCACCATCCGAATCGTGCAACAATTCTTCCTCAGAAGATTCTGACACCTAAGGTTCCCCCTGCAGTTTAGGCAGGGAAGATCTGATAGTAGAGGGGGTCTGCCATAACTGAAGAGCCCCCTGTATCTGGGATGGAAAGAGTTGTAGAGTGGACCTAAGGTTCCTAGTCGCAGCCTTGAACTCTTGCACCCAAGCTGGCTCAATAGCATGGCTGGAAGGCCCTGGGTTGCTGTCTGGAACTTCAGAACATGCTGGGCATAAATGACCAGAGAACTCTCTAGGTAGCCCTGAGTGACAGGAAGAGCAATGAGGGATACTGATACCCCAGCCTCCTTAGTCTTAGGTCTAGCCCCTAGCTCCAGCGGTATAGACATTCTCACAGTGTGAAAATAACCAACTGTACAATAAATCACCCAATTGTAGTGTGTTAGATTAATATTTCACCCCAAAAACCATAAATATAGACTTATCTGGCAGACGAAGGGTTAATCTGCAGAGGAGAGAAGGAGAGTCCAAGCCCTGCATAGGATACTCGCGGAGAAAAGCTCACAAAATGGCTGCCACAACGGGAGCCAATCAGAAAAAAGGCACGAAACAAGTGATCATGGGAAGTGTAGTTTTTCCCCAAAAAGTACCCCAAAGCAGTGCCCGAAGCCCCCCAACACACTTGAACTATAAACCGGATGATAGAGTAAGGGCAGACAATTAAAATAAGCCCACTCTGAAGTTGCGGTGTGAAGTGGTTGCAGAGATACATCCCAAACAGTGTTGACCCATAGAAAGTAAATGGAGCAATGACGTCTATGCGGTAAAGCGCGCCTTGAAGGCACGGTACATAAATTTAATAAAAGTTAAACTATGAGGTAAAAAAATGAAAAACATAAAGGGAACATGTGCGCATGCTAAGAAAACACTAACCCAGTAGGGAAAGTGTCAGAAAACTCCACAAAACGTGTCAAACCAGTAGACAAAGGGTTAAGTTACCACATAAACCTGCTCCAAATACCCAACAGACATACACACATATACCCAATGAGTGCCGGAGTGCGCAATGAGAACTCCCAAATACAAGCCCAGCAAAGGGGCACTGTGGGACAAGTGGACCTGCAGCACTCAAAGGGTAGCTCACCTCTCTTGCAGATCTTCTGTCTTCAGGTTACCATGTAGTGAGAATTACCTCAGTGGGTAATCCATGGGGAAACACCTGTAACCAAGATTTTCCCCCTTCAGGGCTTAAGGTCCACCAAAAAGCACCTGGACACCGAGCTAGCCGCTTTGAAAGGGCATTTGTCAGTCATGGTAACCCGCCTAATGGTGGTATTCCATATCGGACAGAAAAATAAAAAAGAAACTAAAAACTAATGAGAGATGTTCTCCACCTGGCGTGTTCACACCCAGGAACAAATCATTCTGGAGCTAGCTGGCTGGGATGCAGCTGGGGAGGGAGGGGAGGCTCCACCCCCTGCATACATTTAGAGAAATGTTCCTGCTTACTTAAAGGGGCAGATCGCCTCCCAGAGTTACCAGTAACCTGTATTGGATGACAGAGAAATATTATTGCATCTATCATCTGTCTGATCATAACCATCAGAAGGGTTCCAGCGATCCACTTGAGTATGTGATTAGGGGCATATTACCCCCTGCTGCTATGTACCTATGCTGCTGTGTTCTATCCAACTGGTTGATCTCCTTATGAGAGGTTTAATTTTATTAAGTATGTGTTGCTGACATACACAAAAAGAGTTCCACTGTTTCCTTGTATTTTGACTGCCTCTTTAGAGGAGTGATCCAGAGATATTCAGATATATATCGTTGGGGAGCAGCTGTGGTGAAGGATCTGTGTGGAGGGCAGCATATACCAACATATGCTTATAGTCGCATAGTAAGTCTTATTAGCAGAATCAGCAACATGTGAGTAGAATGCCATTAACTAAGACATATGTTAATTAACTATTTGTGGCTTATTTACCTTATGAGCGCTTCCTCGTTCGTTATTATCAGGCAAACATTTATCATTTTAGGGTATATATTTTTCCTTTAAAAAGTGTTAGTAACGTCCCAGAAAAAACATTTATCATTTTGTAGTGCTTAAAAAGTTCAACTATTTGCAACAAATTATCTCTCTCAAACTGCTATGGTTTGTGAAATATTTGCTTTCAAAGTCTGCAGTTTTCTGCTGACAGCAGGATATCCGTGTAGGCCACAGCAGAGCCGCAATCGCATTATTTAAAACAAACTACTTTTTTGGAATGGTCTACAAAGTGTGCTTGCAAACCAGGCACACTTTGTAGACTTTTCCAATGAAGTCATTCTTTTTAAATAACGCAATTGCGGCTCTGCTGCAGAGCCGCCAGCTGGTCTCCAGGTAGGATTCCCCTGCAGTCAGCAAAGTGCTGACGTCAGGGAAAGGGAAGGGAGGGGGAACTTTGAATAGGAATCTCTCAAACCATAGCAGTTTTGTTGCATAAAGTTGAACTTTTTAAGCACTACAAAACGATAAAGATTTTTTTCTGGGACATTACTGTCCCTTTAATGTCAAGTTTATAATTGCTCTCCTGTAACTGCACTTGAATGCATTTCAACATCACTTACAGCTATACAAGTTTTAAGACTATGGTCCTGTAATGACCATATTGGACTTCCCTACATCCATGACATTTGACTTAATCAGGTGGCAAACAACTTAAAACAAAAATAGTGAAGAAGAGGCTATAGAAAAAGGATGAGTAGATCAAATGGCAGGGTCTTCAAAAGCAGGCTTACCGGTCAGAAATAATTGGATATCTTATTTTGTTGCTATGATTTGCTGTTGGTGTAGCCCAGCACTCCTCCACTTTGAGTGTAAAGAAGCTTTGTGGTCCATGCCCATGAATCTTGAGCTGAACATAAAGTCTTTGAGAAACTGGTATGGCCTGGGTCGAGACATAGGGCTCTAGGAATTCTGCTGTTGGATGGAGTGTCATGGTGACATTAAATATTCCTTCTTTTACCACGAAGGTCACAAATCTGAATGCAAAAGAATACCCAAGTGTGGTTAGAATATTAATTTAATCTCTTGTAGAATCATTTACTACATATTGGTGCTTATGATATTTGATATAAGGTCTCCAGCACATCAGATTTGTGGAGCAGTAGAATATAGGAGTCTAGAAGGCAATAATTTTATTCTCTTTACGTTCGTAGAGCAATAACAAAAAAGCACGCAAGCCGTAATGAACCACTGAATACCAAATTTTCATTAAAGTTTTAGCTCCTACTATTTCATTCTACACACACACACAACACAGATGTAACTGCACTATCTACAGAGAATAGTGTGGATGCATAAAAAAATAACCAGGATATTATTATTAAGCCTGCAGACAAGGGGGGAGCTGCCGTTATGAACATTGAGGACTACATTCAAGAAGTAAATAGGCAATTCTCTGATGAAAGATACTCTGTGAAATTACAATAGGATCATAAAAACTGCCCTCCAACACTGGAGAACAGATAATGCCTCTAATACCAGCAGATCCAAAAGTAGACTCCTCCTACATGCTACCAAAAATACACAAAGAAGGAAATCTGGGAAGACCCATCATTTCTCAGATGGCATTGCAGCATGCCAAGAATATCTTGAACAAAATAACACACCCATGGGACCAGTAACAAAACTCACAGTTTATACTCACCCAGTGGAGCTCTACCTTCAGTGAATGGGGACTGCAATTGGTACACGAATAGCACCACAACATGCCAACCTGTTTATGGCAAAATTAGAAAAGGACTTCCTGTCCACCTGCCAGATAAAGCCCCTGATCTATCTCCGTTACATAGATGATATTCTTATCATCTGGACCAACAGTGAAGAGGAACTTCTCAAATTCCATGAAAACTACAATACATTCCACCCAGGTATCAGCCTAACACTCACTCAGTCACTCACACACAAACATTAACTTCCTAGACACAACTATCAGTATTCAGAACAACTCAATCCACACATCCCTGTACCGCAAACCAACAGATAGACCCACCTACCTGAAAAATAGCTTCCACTCAAAACACACAAAGAACTCCATATACAGCCAGGACATCAGATACAACTGCATCTGTTCTGACATGGCGTACCGTGACCACCACCTTGAGAACCTCCGAGGAGACGGGTTACAGTGCAAGGATTATTGACAGTCAGATGCAGAAGGCTACCCACATACCAAGAAAAAAAAAAAAAAAAAATCTTATGAGCTACAAACATCATCATATGGGAAACAGGGTGCCACCGGTGGTCTCTTCCCACACCCAGGTTAAAGTTCTAAACAAAATAAGAGAACTTCAAACATTAAATATGGATGAAAGACTTAAGCACATATTCCCACAGCCTCCCTTACTCTCCTTCAGACGGCCTCCCAATTTAAAACAACCAAATGGTAAGGAGTGCCCTGAATAATTATACAAAAAAATGGCACGTCTCCCTGCATAGAGGTGGTGTAAAACCTGTACACACATTTACACCACTGACAAGTTATCCATTCCAAACACCCAGTTACACCATAACGATCAATGGTACCTTCACCTGCAAATCATCCAATGTAATATACCTCATGTGTGCTAAATGTCTAACAGCTCTTTATGTGGGTGAAACTGGACAGCCATTACATAAAATTGTTTATTTCCCACAGATCCAGTGTTAACAACAAGACAGACACCAGTGGAAGAACATTTTTGCCAAAACGGACAGTGTCAGGGACATTAAATTGACTGTACTGATGGGACTGGTTCACACAGAGAGAGAGAGAGATAAAAATATGGGAGGTTACATTAATGATCCAGTTTAAAGCTTTGACTTCTGGTCTGAATAGAGACAGAATTACTGTCACATTATCACTTTGTGGATTAACCTTTACAAAAGTCCCACTGGGATCGTAAATACCTTTGATCCCTCACAGGAAGGCTGCAATTTACAGCACTCTCCTCTACCATTGACTTATCAAGCAACTGGAGTCTGGACTGAGCTTTATCGGATTTCCATTCTAAACAATGCAATGTGTACTTGTATACAAGATGTTTTCATATTCATTTGTATAACATGCCTGAGGAAGAGAGCTAAGAGGTCTTGAAAGTTTGCATCCTAAATCTATTTAGCCAATAAAAAGGTATCAATTTGACTATTCGTCTCTTAAAAAGACATGCACACACTAATCATTATCTCTCTAGTTCTAATCAACAAGTGAGACACACAAATTACTATAATAGCATGACTAATCACACACGCACCACACATACATACACCCTGCCGCATCAAACCTTGACCAGAACCAGATTTCTCATTACTCAGTAGGGATTTTTAGGGGTTCCTGGCAAGTGGCTACCAAGCCCACACCATACTCAATCTCAAAAATGTGTTCTGGAACAGGGAGGTAATGATTAACCCTTTGAGTGCCAGAGGGGTAAGCAATCCTAAGAGTATTCTTATATATTACATTTCATGATATAGTGGACCTTATAGTTGTCCTTAAGCACCTCCACTTACTGTATAGGCTTCAGAAGTAGTTTCATTACAATGGACCACATCCAAAACAGTACGAGTTATAAAGCATCATAATGAACACAGTCTTTCATGATCTGATCAAAAGAACCAATCCCACAATTTGAAATACAAATGGTTCACATGTCATGAGGGGAAAAAAGGATATATAAAAGTATGCAGCCTGGGATGTCCCACATGCTGGAGAGAGAACTCCTAATAAGGTTAAAGTTGATTCTAAAGTTCATCACATCCTTGTCATGTGGTAAACATTTCCGGTTGTTATGCTGTCTGCAACTTGCTGCTGGCTATGGTTGACCTCATTCAGCTGTTGGATTCAGCCTTTATACAACAGTCAACTGCACATTCATACTGCAGCAGGCTTGCTACCCTCCTTCACCACCCTGAGCTCACCATCACAGCATCCCACCTCCTTTCTCCAGCTAATCACACACTGCAGTGGGAGATTTGTAGAGATTTTTTTTTTGGTGGGGGGGTCATCTACCAGGACTGCTAGTTGGTACAGTGGTGATATGAAATACCTGGGCTACCCCCACAACCCTGATCAGTGCCCTGTTTGGTGTAAGGTGCGCTCTGTTGTGGTGAATGGCTATTCCACTCATACAGGCCTTAAAAATGCAAAATATGAAGTTAAGAGTATGTAACCAATAAAGAGAATTCCCTTTCCATTATTTCTTGAGAGGCTGGTAGAGAGGACTAGTGTGCTGCATCTTCACCACTTCCTTAAAGTCCCTGTCATATCAGATTCCTCACCAAAATATTATGCACTGGTCCACTGCTCCGCCCTTTAGCCAATATTGGCTGTTTTCCTTCCTAGCAGCAATGAAATGGTAGCCGTTAGTGGCTGTATAGGGGGGAGGGAAGCTGAAAGAGTGGAATTAGCATAATAAAAACAAGGTAAAAGTCAGTGGGTAGATGGAGGCTAGTAGTGTGTTAAAGAGGGTATCTGTCCACAAATACCACAGAATTGTCAACATACCGACTACACGCTCACTGCAGTAAAGTATATAATGTTTACACAGGCACACACTATATATACACATTATATATATTATATACACACACACACATTGTGCTGTGTTGCCATATAATATACTAGTTGAAGAGCCCGTGTACATGGGCCACAGTGCCACCCAGCAACGGCCACGGTGCAGTCATGCACAGTAGAGACTGCCCACATCATGGCCGATAAGGAGCAGGGAGCTCCGTTATCAGCCGCATCGCTGGCAGTCTTTACTGCTCATGACTATAGTGCTCGCATGATGGCTTCTGACAAACACACAATTAGGGAATTATTATATAGGATGATGCTTAGTCAATTGTGCCACAGCATACCTTGACTGGAGCACCTGACATGTAACTCTGTCTTCTCACACAGGGCCATTACATTGAGCCAGTGAATAACTGGCAGTTGACAGGGGCAGGACCAGCACGTATGATCAGGCAGTTGTGTGCAGTGCATGCTGGGATATTTTCTTTACTTATGTGGGCACCAGATTAAAACTTCCTCCGATACACAAGTTTGAAAATGGCTCCCTGATAGCTACACAAAATGTCTCAGCATGCACAGAGCACAAGTGCCATGTCTCACTCACATGTCAGTTCTTTACTCTGGTCACTAGCTTAGCACATTCACTGCCAGTGGTAACCAGCCTAGGTCATCCATTTGGCACTGAAAGTGTTGATGTGAACTGGGGCCAATCAAAATATAGAGGAGAGTGTGGTATTGTTAGTAGGCAGTATAGTTAAGCACTTTCTCGGGGGGGGGGGGGGGGAACTTGACCCTGTCCATTGCATTAAGAAATTAGCAAATGGATATGCAAGTGGTTACTTTGGCTGGCTGGCTGCTGTAGTGGGGGAATGAGCGAGTGGCCAACTGGCCTCTTCATGTTCTCTGGTCAGGACAGAGACAAACTGAGGTGGGTGGGTTATGAATGGATGTACCTTGAAATTTTCCTCTCATCTCCCTCGGTTTAGCTACTCCTGTATTAGAGTGGGTTTTAAAAGTGTGCACTGTCAGTGAGTTCCAAAGGGTGCGACGGGTGCTGCTTGCCTGCTGCCCCAAAAAATCTGGCACCCTAGGCAACCGTCTACTCTGCCTAATGAGAAATCTGGCCTGGAGTATGCCTTTAATAGCTTGTAGTCAGCATTTTACATGGATTATTGTTCCAGTACCACACCAGTATACATTTTCTCTCAAGCATTCTGACAAATATTAACGTTGGAAACATCAAGGTGACACCACAAGCAATGAAAGTTGTCATTTAGCGAGACCTGGAGTAATACATACGAGGAGCTGGTTATCAGAGGGAATGGCAGGGACACTATGCGATCATAGGGATAGACGCAGATGAATCTGATGCGGAAGTCTGGGGACCTGGATATCAGACCCTCTGATGCTGATCTGTTCTTTAAGCTCATCTGTGTGGTCAGTTCATTTGAGTAAATCAAGTGAGAGCCATTAACCTGTTAAAGCACAGGACAGCCGAGTCATTTCCAGCTGCACAAAATATAATATATCAATTTGTAAAGCACCAACATACAACAGCACTGTAATGTTCAAGCAAAATGTTGAGAAAAATCTGGCAGCCATAAGGCATCTTCAAGAAAGCGCTGGACAACATTTGGTAAGAAAAACACCTACAGGCTTAACATTTAGACATGTTGTATTTTGACCCTTTAAGAAATCCTACTTTCTTTTTGGTGTCAAATAGATTTTCTCCCTGTTAAAAAGGCTCAGTAGAGTTTTGTTTTTGAAACCTCTAGCATTCAAAGTGTTAAAGCTCTATTTTAAAATCAATGGAAGTTTTCATTTCTGGCCTACAGTACAGCTGGTTTGCCCCAGAATTGCAACTCTTTAACCTACTGAATAAGGCACATTGATCTGTAGGTAGGAAATAGAAGACTGAGCACCAGAGATCCAAGTGTAGTATGCAAGGTGAGGGCCAGCAATATAATAATCACATATATTTAATGGGTACAGATCAGTAAAAGCATAGTAAAATAAGAGTGACACTAACAAATAAAATGGATAAAAGTCTGCCATATGTATAAAAACCAAACAATGGTTATATAAGGGATAAAAAGTCTTGTGGTAAAGTAGTACTCAAATATGAATAAATGACCATGGGCTACCCACAGGGCAATACAGTGTGTAGTGAAACGGAACAGCAGCTGGGGTATACCGGTGGGTAAAATAAACAGTGGTGTCTGTAGGGGTATAAAAAGACAGGATGGGAGAGTTTAAATTGCTTTTGGAGTACCACAGACCCCCTCAGTGTAAACACTCACCAGATTCCTTCTTGTTTATTGACACAACAAACACAAATCATATGAATCTGCTCACCTGATAGCCCCTTGTGGATATGCACATCAAAATAGATGGTTCATCCCTTGTTGCACTGCTGTAGAAAGCTGGATCACAGATTCCTCTGGGTACCTCCGAGGGCTACACGGTCAAAAGATAATCATGGTTCCAAAGCTGGATCACTGCTGATTCCCTTGGGTACCTCAGAGGGATACACGGTCCAAGATAATCGTGGAGCTCGCCATTTTGTACCTTCGGCACTAATTGGCAGATTGATGCCCTGCCTTCTCTTTTGGCCTTATATGCAGTTGGTAGACGGAGCTTCAATGCCCTTTCATGGTTTATAAGTGCATTAGCTTCCTGTATTCTGCTCTCCGTTATGACCCTTACTTGGATGCTGACTCCACTCCGTGTATGAACCTTGGCCTAGTCTGACTACCCACTCCGTGTTGACCTTGGCGTTGTCTCACTACTCGCGCCGTGCAGGTCCCTGGGCCTTGTGTCACAGTACCTTGTTTCCAGTGCTGCCGCTTTAACAACGCTTGGAGTCTTTCCACGCATCATCTGCAGGCAAGAAGCTTCAAGCATGCTGCAGGCCTCTGTTTTATGTGTGCTTGTTTCCTGTAATCTCCTCCTACCTACTTCCTGTGGAAGTGTTTAAAGGGCAGACTGAGTCCTGACTCGGTCACCCTTATGTTGTTCTGAGCAGTTCATTTTCTAGTATTCCAGATTCCTGTGTATGATCCAGCATGTCTGTCCATCCATTCTGGTGTTGAGCTGGGGCTCTATCCACTGGGCATCCAGTATTCCATCGCTTCAGTGGATATAATTTCTGGTGCAAACCTGTGGCTCTGGCTGACTGCCCGCTCCATGTATGACTTTGGCTCATCTAACTATCCTGTCTGGTACTTACTAGAAGACTTTGTCTGTTCTCTCAGTTTGTTGGTTCCATTATTCAGACATCCTTCCTAGTACTGACCTGGGGCTCTAGCAGACTCCTAGCTACTGACTGCAGGCTGAGTCAGTATCTCTTGGGCATTACCTTACCATGAGACTCCAGTGGGCTGAGGTCTAGTCTCGGACATTGTGGTGCAGAGATTGGAAGACTGCTATTCCTGATACAGTGCTCGCCGTTTCAATCACCCACTGTGTGTATATTTATATATTGCATTACTGTCATTCTCATAAAGGTTCTTTTAACTATACCGTCTGACTTCTGGTTTAGCTTGCCAATTGTAACACCTTGGCTGTATAACGCTCCATACTGGACCCTGGCCTTGTCTGACTACCTCTCCGTGTGGCCTCGGTTTAGTCTGTTGCCTCCCAGCGTTCTGGGTTATTCTGTGGGTATTAGCCTTGGACCCTAGTGTTCTAAGGTTCTGTGTAGCCTACCAGCCACCCCCGCTCCATCTCAGGTAGGCTGCGTCCACTCTCCTGTAGAGAACTGTAGGCTAGGTTCTCTTCCTGACTGCTTTACCTTGTTCCTAGTAATGCAGGCTAGGTTCAGTGTTCAGCTCCTGGATAGTGGGCTGTAGCGCTGTCCTCATGCCTGACCCCGGGTAGGGATGGGGAAGTGCTTTATCTGTATATTTTCCTTAATAAAGTGGTGTTGATCTTACTGTTCCTGTCTTGTTTTATTTACCTGAGCCACTTTGACAGGTTGAAGCCTGTGTCCAACTTTTAACCCCTTAAAGACCCACGACAGTCCAGGACCGTTATGGGTTGAATCATGTTAAGGACCTCAGTGGAATTCCGGGCTGCATGCCGCTTGGGGAGACCAGAATCGAATGCACACAAAAAAAAACAAAAAAAAAAAAACAGCTCCTTGGTCCTTAAGTGACGGCCACATGTATGTGCGGCCGGTCCTTGAGGGGTTAAGTAGTGGAATAGTTTCTCAGATGTCGTCCCAAATAAACTTTTTTTTTTTTTTTAAACGCACTTCAGAGCTGCAAGGCTCCTTCCTCAGGAAAATGGTATTTTGCAAGTAAAGATTCACATGATTGTGTTGGGTCAATAAACAAGAAGGAATCCGGTGAACATTTACACTGAGGGGGTCTGTGAAACCCCAAAAGCAATTTAAACTCCCCCATCCCGTCTTTTATGCCATTAGACACCACTGTTTATTTTGCCCACTGGTATACCCCAGCTGCTTTTCCGTTTCACTACACACTGTATTAACCTGTGGGTAGCCCATGGTCATTTATTCATATTTATGAGTACTACTTTACCACAAGACCTTTTATCCCTTATATCATCATTATTGTTTGGTCTTTATACATTTGGCAGACTTTTATCCATTTTATTTATGTTAGCGTCACGCTTATTTTACTATGCTTTTACCGATCTGTACCCATTAAATATATGCGATTATTATATTGCTGGCTCTCACCTTGCATACTACACTTAGATCTCTGGTGCGCTGTCTTTTCTCACTTTCTTATGTTACTGCTCAAGGGAAACCCGAGCAATTGACAGCAGCACAGAGTATCAAGCAAATCAGAAAACAGATTAAAGAACCTCTTTATTCCATTTGACAAACTCCATCCTTTTGATCCATCCCATCCTCACCAATCATTATGAATGAACACATTTTCATCCATCCATTTTTACTCTACTCCCTTTGGACTGAACTTTGGATCAGGGTAATACACCCATACAATAAATCATTTTTATTGACTAATATACTTTTCTTTGATATTTCATGTATGAACATGATGCATATTTAAAGTAATACTCTGTATATACTCATTTCATTTTTTCATCATATGATGCTAGTTTAGGCTGAACATATGAAAACTTCATTCAAAACTGCCCGCGTTTCATGTTAACCAAAAGTCCAGCAGACTTATAATTTAGGAAATATTCATAATTTTATTTCTGGGGGGGGGGGGGGAGACTCCTGGTGCAGCACATATCTTAATTAGCTGAAGAAATGGCACTAAAACATCACTGCTACCATATGGGTACTGCAATTAGCACAAAGTACAAAGTATGAACACACATATGCTGGCCTTTTGCCACGTGACATAAGCAATTTTAATGAGGTTTCCAAATATGCAAATTTAAATAAAGATGACAGGTCCATTTTATATTATCACTTTTTAATCAATTGCCAAGTTTCTACATTTATATAATAGCTTGCCAATTTTAACCTGATTGAGATTTTTTCTTCATGGCATTTATTTCATAAAGAAATTACAATGCTATTTTTGTCACGTGACAATTTGGAAACAATTCACTTGTTGACTTTCCAGAGCAGCCTTTGCCAACAGAAAATTATGCATTAATTTTGAATATATAATTAACATTATTACTAGCCAGTATTATCTTACTATTCTTATGCACACATACTTTCATCCATGAACATGTTTTGTTAGACAGTCTAAACTAATAGACAGTATCAGCATCGTATGGGAACACTAAAATATTGTACCCATTCTATATATTGGTATGTAATCCCAAAATATTATTCATTATAGACAATCAGATAAAAGTTTTCAAAACAATGGAAAGCATCGACTGGCGTTTAAATATCTAGTAGGATGTCAGTTTTCAGTTACCAAGCCAAACAGAAAGCTTTTAATGGAACATGTGAAGCTGAAGACAAGAACACAATCTAATTTTTGTACAATCAAAGTATGAAAAGGCACACTCAGCGCAACTTCATTTCCAGAAAGCCCCTGGTAAAGCCAAGCCAATTGGTGCAATGCATAGATCAGTCGGCAATATATGTCTCAGAGGAAATTTCTAAGTCTTTGCTTAACATATACTTATGCTCAACAATAAGCTAAACATATAAGAGTCGATTCAATAACATCCAATGGCTAACATAAAAACAAACAACCGACAGCATTTTTTCAAGCACATTTAGCAATTCACTTACATTTGCTATGGAAAAAAAATATGTCTCTGGACTCGGGTCCACCCGAGGAAATTAGTTGGCATTTACATCTCTAACGATACTTGACCAGTGGGATTTAGTGATTTTTTTTTTTTTTTGCGTGGCCAAACGTGCGTCTTTATCCTGTAAGCCTGAACAGCCCTGCTTTAACCCTTTGAGTGCCAGAGGGGTACGCAACGCATTGCAAAGCAATGCGTTGCGTACCCCTCTGGCACTCAAAGGGTCAAGCTAACTTGAGACAACAAAGCATTCTTGCCCTGATAGCAAGATTATAAACCTTCTCCAGTTTTGGGTCAAACAACTGCTTGCTCGCAAATGAGAGAGGCGCCAAAAACTTCTTGGATGTCTGTCCTGTCAACCAAATTTTTAGCCAAACAGTATGTCACATATCAGAGTGCAGTCTCCGTAAGATACACATTGGCCTCAAGAACAATGTCCTCTTTAGGTGTGCCCGCATAGACTATTCCCAACTCCCCAAACAACTGTGTCTTTATAGCAGCCCATGCAGTAGCGAAGGTCGACCAAATAAAGAAAAAGGAGAGCAAACAAGAAAATGAGATCCGGATAAGCGAGCGACTGACTGGGAGCGAGCGCCATTAAGGTGCTCGCCCCCAGGCACGGCAAAATGACGGCCGCGGGGGGGGGTCAGCATGCAGAGGGAGAGGGAAACAATAGATGAGGCATGCTGGTCCCTCCGCGGCCGGTGGGAAAGGAGGGGGGTGGGATTTTCACACCTGCCAGGTGGAGGTGTATATAGGTGAGGCCAGCTAGGCTGGCCTCACATTTGCTACTAACCTGTGTTCCTTGTGTCTTTCAGGTGCTGTACTGGAGCTGGAAATGGAGCAGACAAAGAAGATGTTGCCACAACGCTGGATCTCCCTGCCAAAACGATACCGCCAAGAGCCCTTGGCGGCAGGTAAGGCGGCCCTGGTCTCCAGGCCGCGGCGCAAGCGTCTGTCCCCCTCTGTTCCTTCTTCTCTCTCTTGCGCTGCTACCCCGTCTGTGGGGTCTTCTCTGCTGTCCCCCGGTCATGTTACTCCTCCTGTCCTCCCCTCTGCCCCCACGTCCCTCTCCGCTCCCGCTCAGGGTTGTATGGCCGGAGACCCCACTGTGGTTCAGCGGGTGTTGAATGGGGATGCTTTCCCCTTAGGCTTCGGTCCGGATGTGGCCAGGGACTGGTGGGCCAGGCAGGAGAAGGGGGAGGAGCATGGCCGCATCACCGCCCCGGATTTGGGGTCTGGTGATGAGTACGCGGCTGTCTCGGAGGAGGAGAGGATGCCCCTGTCCTTTCCTCACGACGCAGCCGCGGAAGTGAGGGAACCGGAAGTCGCGTCGGCCGCGACTTCCGGTTCTCACATGGATGCTGCCGGAGCATGCGCAGTGCAGCATCCTCGGAGGGGGGGGGGGGGGGGGGAGTCTATGCCGGGCGCCCGCTCCTTGGGCAAGAGGGGCGCCGGGGGGTAAGTGTTTGTGGGGGGAACGGTAGTGGGGGACAGGCAATGGGAGGTAGCAGGCAGGGGTATGAATATGGGGGACCATGGGGTGCTAGGGGTCATGGGGGGTTTCCTAGGTGGGGGGAGGGAGATTCACAAATGGGTGGTGGATTTGGGGAAGGGGGTTTGGTCCTTGGCAGCAGGGTGAGGGGGGATCATGGAGGGGGGGTAGTGTCACCTGGCAGGGTTGGCCACAGCACCCTCAGATGGGCCCATGGGGTTTTGGCCCTTATGGAGCTCCCTGGGGGAACTTTGGTCCAGGAGGGAATGGGGGTTGGGGTTTTGGGGGGCCGGGGTCTTGGGGAATGAAGGGGGAGGGGAACCCCCTGGCTTATCCAGGAGGTCAAGTTCAGCCTAGGGGGGGGCGTGTATAGTCAGGGTGTGGGGGTTAGGAGTAAGCCAGAGGATGTGCATGTCAGTAATGTGGTGTCTTCTGGTCCAGTACAGGCGATGGAGGGCCAGGAGGCGGCAGACAGGAGGGAGGAGTCTCAAGAGGACAAGCTGGAGCAGACGAAGGAGCCTGCAGTGACTGAAGGTCAGCAGGAGGTGATCAATGGCGGCAATGGTGAGTCCACTGTAATTGTTGATACAATGTCAAAGGGGGGGAGGATTCATCCTCTGAGGAGTCAGATTCGTCTGATTCATCAGACGACTCTAAAGAAGGTGTCGTTTTGAAATTTATGAAAAAATGTGTGAAGGGTGTTAAGGCGTCAAAGGAAAAGAAGGGAACAAAGGGGATTAAGAAGCGTGTTAAGCTAGCTACAGCAGGGGATACATACGCATGCTCAATTACATCTTTGCATGCGCATGTGAAAGAAAAGGTTCAAAAGAAGATAGGGGCTGGGAAATATGTCTGTGTATTTGAACTAACTAGGGAGGCGGTGACGGAGAAGCAGGAAAAGGGGGGTAAGGATGAAAAGGGGGGGAACAAAGGATATAAAGGTATTTTGCAGTGGGTGAGGGGTTTCTCAGTGTTTGCTAATATTTATGTAGAGTTCAAGCCTGAGGAGGCTCAGAACTTGTGGAAATATAATGATTTAATAGTGGATTTGTGCACTAAGCATGGTGGTTCGGTATGGTTAGATTATGACAGGGAATTCAGGACTAAGATGGCCGAGTGTAAGACGTTAAGTTTTGGCCAAAAAGATATGGATATATGGACAAATGTGGTAATGGGGGCAGTGAATAGGAAGGTGTCAGGGCAGACAGTGGCGCATGCTAAACAAGGGCCTGGGCAGGGGTCTGGGGTGAAGGCGGCATGCTGGGCTTATAATGAAAAAAAAGTGTACTAGGGGGTTTGCTTGCAGATTCAGGCATGCGTGTAAGGCATGTGGGGGTACACATGCAGTGATGGATTGTAGACAAGGGGGGAAGGTGGAGAGTAAGCAGCCTTTTCGTAAGCCTGGCACTGGCGAGGTCGCCAGTGCAGGTAAGTAAGTTGGCTAGCATGTTGCAGGAGTATCCTGACAGGGCTAGGGCAGATTGGCTTTTGAGAGGCTTTGGAAGGTTTTGTTATTCCGGTAAAGGAGGAATTGTTAAAGGGCGGCAAAGGGAGAAATTTAAAATCTGCATATACGCATGCAGATGTGCTGCAGGAAAAGATTGACAAAGAGGTAGGTCTGGGTAGGATGGCAGGTCCATTTGACAGTTGCCCAATTGAGGGGCTAGTGGTTTCTCCAGTGGGAGTGGTACCTAAGAAGGAGGTAGGAAAGTTTAGGCTTATTCAGCATTTATCATATCCGGAGGGAGGATCAGTAAATGATGCGTTGGAAAAGGAGTTGTGCAGTATCAGTCTTTTGAAGAGGCTCTGGAGATTGTGAAAGGCGTAGGGCCGGGTGCCATGTTGGCAAAGGTGGATGTAGAATCGGCGTTTAGGTTGCTACCACTGCATCCAAGTAGTTTCAAGTATACAGGTTGTTGTGTGAAGGGGAAGTTTTACGTAGATAAGTGCCTGCCTATGGGTTGTGCGGTATCATGTGCATATTTTGAGGCTTTTAGTTCGTTCATACACTGGGCCCTGGTCAGGAGAAGCGGGGCAGGAACAGTAGCGCATTATTTGGATCAGGAAGGTGCCTGGGATTGCTGAGAGAATTGCTAGCACTACTTGGGGATTTAGGCGTACCGGTAGCAGAGGATAAAACTGTTTGGCCGTGTACAAGGTTATCATTTCTAGGTATTGAGATTGATAGAGAGGAAGAGAAGTGTAGGCTCCCAAGGGATAAGGTGGTCAAAGCCAGGCAGTTGGTGCAGCAGGCTAGGGAGGCAAAGAAATTGGAACTGGGCAAGGTGCAGGAGTTGCTAGGTGTTTTGAATTTCGCGTGTAGGGTTATTCCTATGGGCAGGGTGTTTAATAGGAGACTGGAAAGGGCAACGGTGGGGGTGTCAAAACGTCATTTTAAGGTTAGGCTGACAAGACACTTAAGGGCAGATCTGGAAGTCTGGGACAGGTTCTTGCAGGATTTTAATGGGGTATGTCTTTGGAGGAAGCCTGAGCAAACGAACGAGGAGTTGCAGTTGTTCACGGATGCGGCAGGGGCAGTAGGCTTTGGGGCATATTTTGAGGAAGCTGGTGTGCGCAGCAGTGGCCACCACATTGGGCTCAAAATGGGCTAACTAGGAATATGGCGTTTTTGGAACTATTTCCCATTGTGGTAGCTTTGGAATTGTGGTGGCAGAAGCTAAGGAATAGGGCAGTTAGGTTCTGGTCTGATAATATGAGTGTGGTACATGCAGTTAATAATCTATCGTCAGGATCATTGCCTGTAATATGGTTGTTGAGGAGACTTGTGTTGATTTGCATGAGGCATAATATACAGTTTAGGGCCCTGCATGTGCCAGGGGTGGATAATGGAATTGCGGATGCGTTATCTAGGGGGCAGATGGGCTGGTTTTTTATGTTGGCTCCGGGGGCGGACAGGACTGGTTCTAATTTCCCCTCTGAATTTTGGCAGTGGGGAGAAGAGTTTTAGACAAGTTGATTGAGAGATCTTTGGTGCCAAAATCCTGGCAGGCGTACAAGCGAGAGTGGCAAGCGTGGGTAAGTTTTGGGGGCGGCGCACAAGGAAATATAGCAGGGGACAAGGGAAAGTTGTTGGAATATATGGAGGCATGGTATGTGGAGGGGCGTTCTAAGGCTAGCATGCAGAGGGCATTGGCATCGATAGCATTTTTTTCCAAGATAAAGGGGAGGAGTGACCCCACTAAGGATTTTGTGGTATCTAGGATATTGAGAGGCTGGGGGAGGGAAGAATTGGTTAAAGGGGACAAGCGGCAGCCTGCAACTAGGAGTAGGCTTGTTGGTTTGGTGGGCGTGCTCGGATTAGTTTGTCAGGATCAGTTCGAGGCAGTGTTGTTTAGGACGGCGTTTACGCTGGCATTTGCGGGGGCTTTTAGATTAGGGGAATTGGTGGCGCCCTCGGGTAAAGTGGAGGGACGGGGCCTTCTACATAGGCTGGTGCAATGTACAGATAAGGCAGTGTTATGTTGCATTCATAGGTCTAAAACGGACCAGGGGGCAAAGGGCAAGTGGCTGTCACTGAGGGAGGTTGGGGACTTGACATGCCCGGTAGCGGCGGTCAAGGAGTATATGGCAGTGCGGCCGGCAGGGGGTAATTTGTTTTTAGTACATAGGGATGGGCGGCCGCTCACAATGTTCCAGTTCAGGGCGGTATTCAGAAGGGCATTACAGAAGATGGGATGTGATCCTAGTCTGTTTGGATCCCATTCATTTAGGATTGGCGCAGCTACTGAGGGAGCGAGAGAGGGCTTGAGTGGGGAGGAGATTAAGAGGATAGGAAGGTGGAAATCAGGGGTCTATAGGAAGTACATTAGGCCAGTTATGGATTGAGGAGTAATGGAAAAATTTTGTATTTGCATAGCGACGTCAGAGAGCGTCGGTTCTGATTATGGGGCACTCATTTGTACACTGGGCAGAAAGGAGGGCGGAAGTTAGAAGTTACGGCAAGCAGCTGACCCTGCCTAGAGAACGCGCAAACATTCACTGGCTCGGGAGAAGGGGGATGAGGCTGAGAGATTGGCCGTTATTGATCAAGACTGCGCATAGGCGGTGGGGTAAGCAGGACCTCATCATAATACACACTGGGGGCAATGACTTGACCACATTAAAATCACTAGACTTGGTCTTTGCACTGCAGAAGGCGATAGGAGGTGTGCAGGCGCAATGGCCGGAGGCTACGGTAGTATGGTCCAGCATTGTCCCCAGGTTGGTTTGGCGAGGTTCGCACCCCATAAAAGCCATCGAGCGCATTAGGCATAGGGTAAACAGAGCCATGGAGAAGTTTGTGTGTTCTTTGGGGGGGGTTCGCATCAGCACATACAGAGTTGCATTATAGTTGCAAGGGTTTGTACAGAGAGGATGGAGTGCACCTCTCAGACATAGGGTTGGATATATTTAATTCAGGTTTGCAGGATGCAATTGAGAAGTGGCAGATGGGATGGCGGTAAAAGGCGGCAGGAAGGGTATTTTCTGCAGACTTTTGGGTGGCGGCAATGCGGCATTCCCTGAGCCAGAGGGGAGGAGAAAGCACCCAGAAGGTTACGGTTTTTGTGTGGGCCTAGCTGGGAACTGACTTTGTGGTCAGGCTCGGCGATGGCAGGAAGGGCGCAGGCCTAGCCACCAGGGTGGGTTACGGTACAGCGGCAGGCACTGACTTTGTGGTCAGGCGTGCTGAAGGGCGAGAGAAAGGGTGGCTAGTGCCAGGTATGCGCAAGGAAAAGGGGGTGCGGAGCTGAGGGCTCCAACAGTACGGGCAGCCGGATGTGGTTGGGTTACGGTGTTGCGAGGTCCGGCTGCGACGGTGGCCAAGTGCAGGCGTGGCTTAGCTACCGGCCTTGTTTGGCTTGGGGAATGCCGCATTTGGGGTTGGTGCATAGCACCATTTAGTCTGTAATGGTAGGAATAATAATAAATGACTTCTATTTGCCACAATCAGTCTGTGTCATGTGTGTTATTTTATTTAAAGGATTGGGAGTGCATTTGGGGCTTAGCCCCTTAGGATAAGTGAGCGACTGACTGGGAGCGAGCGCCATTAAGGTGCTCGCCCCCAGGCACGGCAAAATGGCGGCCGCGGGGGGGTCAGCATGCAGAGGGAAACAATAGATGAGGCATGCTGGTCCCTCCGCGGCCAGCGGGAAAGGAGGGGGGTGGGATTTTCACACCTGCCAGGTGGAGGTGTATATAGGTGAGGCCAGCTAGGCTGGCCTCACATTTGCTACTAACCTGTGTTCCTTGTGTCTCCCACCCACCCAGCCCAAAAGAAGGTACGGATCTGGAGGGCGACCAGTTCAAACGCCAATTAAGTCAGAAGGAGAAGAAGCAGCGGTCATAAAGGGGTGAGGTGGTCGCGGCAATGCGGCATTCCCTGAGCCAGAGGGGAGGAGAAAGCACCCAGAAAGTTACGGTTTTTGTGTGGGCCTAGCTGGGAACTGACTTTGTGGTCAGGCTCAGCGATGGCAGGAAGGGCGCAGGCCTAGCCACCAGGTTGGGTTACGGTACAGCGGCAGGCACTGACTTTGTGGTCAGGCGTGCTGAAGGGCGAGAGAAAGGGTGGCTAGTGCCAGGTATGCGCAAGGAAAAGGGGGTGCGGAGCTGAGGGCTCCAACAGTACGGGCAGCCGGACGCGGTTGGGTTACGGTGTTGCGAGGTCCGGCTGCGACGGTGGCCAAGTGCAGGCGTGGCTTGGCTACCGGCCTTGTTTGGCTTGGGGAATGCCGCATTTGGGGTTGGTGCATAGCACCATTTAGTCTGTAATGGTAGGAATAATAATAAATGACTTCTATTTGCCACAATCAGTCTGTCATGTGTGTTATTTTATTTAAAGGATTGGGAGTGCATGTGGGGCTTAGCACCTTAAAGTATAGTATTGAAAATGCCTTAACAAACACTCCACAAAAACCCGAGTAAATGTATGCACTTACAAGCGGTAGTTTGGAAATTACTCACAGACCCATATTCGCTCAAAGCCCTCAGTCTCAGATATCAGACCTGGAACTAACGGACATTTATCAAACCACCTCGGCACCCTCCATGAGCTGCTGAAGTGACTCACCTTACGGCAATGAAAGAGCTTGTCCTGCTCACCACTAAACGTATATTTCGTGAATTGAGCCAGCTTTATCCAGAGCATACCAAAGATACAACACATGGCCGCTCATCTTTATACTTTACTCCATAGTCATGGAATAAAATAAGCCAGCGAAATACGTGTAAAGACACCAAGTGGAGAATATAAGAATACATTAAAAATAGTTCAATAAATAATTCAATACCACAACTAAATAAAAAATATAAGAACACAGTAAATTATTATTCTATATAGCACCTGTTCACCTCAAACCCAAAATTCCATAAAAAAAAAATACAAAACACAAATAAATTAGCACAAACCTGAACATTGCTAAACGATCTGAGAATATCCTATCCCATAAAATAGTGAAAAGGATTTAACAGGTAAGACTAAAATCCTTAGTCCATACAGGTCACTGGTACAATGGTCACTGGTACAATGGGAGGCGATCCGCCCCTTTAATAGGCAGGAACATTCATTCAAATGTATGCAGGGGGTGGAGCCTCCCCTCCTACTTAAGCTGCCTTCAGGCCAGAGCCAAGCTAGATTGATTTGAGACACTAAACTGACCAGAGGTAAGCAAGAAAAGGAAGACTCCTGTGAGCATGCCCCAAAGGTCTCCCACTGAATGCCACAGGAGAACCAAGCATGGTCCCTTGACAGGATGGGAGACCAGTGACCTGTATGGACTAAGTGAAAAGGATTTAACAGGTAAGACTAAAATCCTATTTTCACTGTAGTCCAATACAGGTCACTGGTACAATGGGATGTACAAACATTGACCTCCTGTCCCTGAGGCGGGAAGTAAGGCAAGGACCAGGCGCAAGGCCCAAGTCACTTAGAACTGCTATGAACCAATTAATCATAGAGCCCAATAACAGAAGTGTCAACGGACACCAACCAGGGGGAAAAACAAACCCCCGACTAACATAGCACACTGAACTAGAGCCAACAGGGCTCAACAGTAAAGAAGCACTAAGGATCATAGAGTAGAAGTCCTAAACAGGCAAGACTGCCTCCAGGACCTTCCTCCCAAAACTGGCATCAGCCGAGGCCAGTACATCAACTCGATAGTGCTTCGAGAATGTGTGCACAGAGGACCAAGTGGCCGCTCTGCACAGTTGATCAGCAGATGCCTGATTCTTGTAGGCCCAAGAGGCCCCAATAGATCTGGTGGAATGAGCAGTAACCCTGAAGGGAACGTGCTTATTCCGCAATTTGTAGGCTTCACGGATGGTAGATTTAATCCAAGAGGCAATAGTAACCTTGGATGCCGGTCTCCCTGCCCTAGGCCCCTCAGGAATGACGAACAAGGCGTCAGACTTCCTGATAGACTCAGTGCGATGAACATAAAATTTAAGACAACGCACAACATCCAACAAATGGAGATCTCTTTCCTTGTCAGAGGAAGGGTTAGGGCAGAAAGAGGGAACCACAATCTCCTGATTGATGTGAAATTCGGAGACAACCTTGGGTAAAAACACCTTGGAAGTGCGAAGCACTGCCTTATCCTTGTGAAACACCAAGTAAGGAGGTTTACAAGACAGAGCTTGTAACTCTGCTACCCGGCGTACTGAGACAACAGCCAAAAGGAAGGCCATTTTCCAGGCCAAGAGACGTAAGGGATGGAAGCCAAGGATTCGAACGGGGGTCTCTGGAGAACCCCCAGCACCAAATTGAGTAGGACTCTTGAAGGCAGGCCGAACATGAGCCACGCCTTGGAAGAAAACCTTGACATCAGGAAGAATAGCAATTCTTTCCTGGAAAAACACAGACAGAGCTGAAGTCTGAACCTTGAGAGAACTCAGGCTGAGTCCCTTCTCAACCCCATCCTGCAAAAAGGCCAGGACCTTGGGAAGATGGAAATCTAGAGACAGATCCTTATCAGTACACCATGCTACAAAGGTGGACCATATGCAATGATAGATCTTGGAAGACACAGGCTTGCGAGCTCTAAGCATCGTGGACACCACTGAAGATGAAAACCCTTTCTTCTTCAAAATTGAGGATTCAACCTCCAAGCCATCAAATGGAGATGCTGAACATCCTCCTTCCACAGATATCCCTGAAGAAGTAGATCTGGACGTGCAGGAAGCGGAACAGGATCCGTCACAGACATGGCTAGCAGTTCCTGATACCAGGACTGACTAGGCCAATTTGGAGTGATCAAGATGACAGGACAACGCTCCACCTTCAGCTTCTGGATGACTCGGATCAACAGAGGAAGAGGAGGAAAGATGTAAGCCAGAGGAAACGTCCAAGGGATTGACAAGGCATCCACTGCCAGAGCAAGAGGGTCCCTCCATCGGGAGCAAAACACTGGCACCTTCCTGTTGTGTCTGGTAGCCATCAGATCCACTACTGACACCCCCCACATCTGGGTGAGAAGGTGGAACACCTCTGGATGAAGCGCCCATTCTCCGCTGTCGACTGTGTGACGACTGAGAAAGTCTGCCATGACGTTGTCTGCGCCTGGAATGTGTACTGCTGAGATGACTGGCACATGAGCTTCTGCCCAGGATAAAATGGCTTTGACCTCCAACCAGGTGGTGAGACTTTTTGTGCCGCCTTGTCTGTTGATGTAGGCCACTGCGGTGGCGTTGTCGGACTCCACTCTGACTGGACAGCCTTCCAGCTGAGATTCCCAGTGCCTCAGGGCAAGAAGTATGGCACAAAGTTCCAGAACATTGATGGAGAGAAGAGATTCTTCCAGTCCCCATTTCCCCTGAGCACTGAAACGACCCAACACAGCTCCCCATCCCCGGAGGCTGGCATCCGTCGTGACTGTGGTCCAATAGGGAACCCGAAAGGATCTCCCTTTCAGGAGATGAGACAAGTCCAACCACCATTGCAGGCTCAACTCGACATGAGGAGGCAGAGAGACTGACAGATGCTGATCTGGATGATTCTTGCACGTCTGGATCACAAACCTCTGAAGTTCCCTGGTGTGTGCCATAGCAAATGGCACCGCCTCCATTGTGGAAATAAATTTCCCCACCAGAGAGGTCAACTTCGGCACTGGAACCCTGTCGAATTCCAGGATCCTGGCTACTCGGATAGCAATCTGATGAGCAACATCCTCTGGTAGAAACACCATGCACTGCTGAGTGTCGAACAGGAGACCCAAGAAGAGGAGCCGTTGAGATGGGACCAAGTCTGACTTGTCCAGATTCACAATCCAGCCGTGGCGATTCAGTGTGTGTATACACAGCTGCAGCTGCTGGTGGAGAATCCACGCAGATGGAGCTTTCAGGAGCAGATCGTCCATGTAGGGGGTCACCCTGACACCCTCTCGGTGAAGCACAGCTATCAAAGATCCCAATACCCTCTGAAAGACCTGAGGGGCTGAAGTCAGTCCAAAGGGAAGAGCTGAAAACTGAAAGTGGCCCTTGTGACAGGCAAACCTGAGATATCGTCTGCTCTCTGGATGAATAGGGATGTGAAGATTTGCATCCTGAAGGTCCAGGGAGGCAAGGAACTCCCCTGGAGACATTGCTGCTATCACAGAGCGCAGGGATTCCTGGCGAAAGTGGGAACTCACAACAAAGGAATTGAGAGCCTTGAGATCCAAGATAGGACGGAGGCGCTCGTCCTTTTTGGCCACAACGAACAGGTTGGAATAAAATCCGGAACCTGTGTCCTCTGGTGGAACCAATTCCAGGACCTCTTTGTCCAAAAGATCCTGAATAGCATCGTCGAACAGACGTCTTTTTGTAGGTTCCTGAGAAGGACGAGTGAAATGGAACCAGAAAGGAGGAAGGGAAGAGAAAGGGATCCTGTATCCCTCTGATACCACCTGAATTACCCATGGGTCCGTCACTGACTCCTCCCAAATCCGGCGAAAGATGTGGAGACGTCCACCTACAGCCGGATGCGGACCCGGGTTCGGTGAGTCATGCCGAAGCAGTCTTGGAGGTCTTGGCCTTAGGGGCAACTTTGGGCTTCCAGGACTGTTTGGGCTTGGAGGAGGAGCGCGTGGAGGACGGACCTGTCTGGGACGTGGAGCGTGTCTCAGTCTGGAAGGAACTAAAGGACCGATTGCGTTTGGCTGGAAACTTCTTCTTGAAGACTGAAGGTAGAAGAGTACTTTTACCACCAGTAGCCTCACTAATCATCTCCTTAAGTTCAGAACTAAACAACAAGTTCCCCTGAAAGGGCAAAGAAAGTAAGGCTTTCTTAGAGGCAGTATCAGCAGACCAAATTTTCAGCCAAAGAGAACGTCTAGCCACCACAGAGGAAGTAGAGGCCCTTGCCATCATGCGCACAGCATCAAAGGCAGCATCAGAAACATAATTCTGGGCTTCTGCTATATTAGCAAGAAGTTGTAACTGCTCAGACACTGGCGCATCCTGGCGAACCACCTCAGTCAGTCATTCAGTCCAGGCTGCAATAGCTCTATTTACCCACGCCACTGCAAAGGTTGGACGCATGGCAGTGCCAATGGAGGCAAAAATGGCTTTAAGAGAAATCTCTAACTTTTTGTCCGTCCAGTCCTGCAGGGCAGAGGCATCTGATACAGCTAAAGCAGTAGACTTAGATAATCTAGAAACAGGGGCATCCACTTTGGGAGGATGAACCCATTTTGCCAGTTCAGTCTCAGGAAAAGGGTAAAGCTTAGCAAACTTTTTGGACACAGGAGGATTTTTCAGGATTCCTCCATGCATCAGAGACTAGACGGGCAAGAGTAGGGTTAGTTGGAAAACATATAACCGCCCTAGATGGTTTCTGAAAAACGTCAGTTGGATCATGAGTAGATTCCCGAGTCAGAGGAAGGTTGAGCGTGGTTAACACCGCTCTAATCAAACCCTCCGCAGACACCTCAGGGTCACATTCATAAGGGTCCCCAATGGACCAATTAGATTCAATAACAGTGCCTTCCTCAGCATCAGAATCTTGTAAAAGTTCTTCCTCAGAAGAATCAAACACATCAGGAGCTCCCTGTGGCTTAGGCAGGGAGGTCCTGATTGAGGAGGGGGTCTGCCAGACTTGTAGAGCCCCCTGAACCTGAGAGGGAAAGAGTTGGAGAGTGGATCTGAGATCCCTAGTGGCAGCTTTGAACTCTTTCACCCAAGTTGGCTCAATAGCATGGCTGGGAAGCCCACGGTTGCTATCATGACTATCTGTACATTTTGGGCATAAATGACCTGAAAATTCTCTAGGCAGCCCAGAGTGACAAGAGGAGCAAAACGCAATGGGGGAAACAGACACCCCAGTCTCCTTAGTCTTGGGTCTAGCCCCTGACTCCAGTGGAGTAGACATGCTCACAGTCAGATATACACCACTAAGAAAAATCACCCAGTGGAAGTGTGAAAGATTAAAGTTTCACCCCAGAAATGTCTAAATTCGGACTTATCTGGCCAGTGAAGGGTTAATCTGCTGAGAGGAGAGAAGGCTCGGTCCCTGCGTAGTATACTCGCTGAGAACACCACCACAAAATGGCTGCCGCGACGGTAGCCAATCAGAAAACGAACGCGAAACAGGTGCTCATGGGAAATGTAGTTTTCTCTCAGAAGTACCCCAAACAGTGCCCGAAGCCCCCCCAAACTCCCCACACCCCGAAACTAGCCACCGGGTGATAGAGCAGGGGAAGACCAACAAAATGAGCCCTCTCCGAAGTTGCTGTGATAAGCGGTTCCAGAGATATGTCCCACACTGTGCAAACCCATAGAGGGTAAAGGAGCAATGGCGTCTATGCGGTAAAAGGCGCGCTTAAAGGCGCGGAACATCAAATATTAATAAAGTATTTCTGAAATAAAAAGTACACCAGACTTTTAACACATGAGAAACATGAGAAAATAAAATTCCAAAGCTCCAAAACCCAGGGAATACCACATAAATTGCATAAATACAAGCAATAGAAATAAAAACACCCTATGAGTGCTGGAGTGCAAAATGCAAACTCCCAAATACAAGCCCAATTAAGGGACACTGTGGGGACAAGTGGACCTTCAGCACTCAAAGGGTGGCTCACCTTTCTGCAGGACTTCTGTCTTCAGGTGACCATGTTTAAATAGGAATTAACCAGAGGTAAATTCCCCAGCAGGGAAGCTACTTGACCCAAGTTGTTCCCTCTTCAGGGCATAAGGTCCACC
>CM074722.1:273031590-273136590 GCA_037306005.1 Rhinophrynus dorsalis | reverse complement strand
GGACAGCACGGCTTTCTTAGAAGCAGTGTCAGCAGCCCAGAACTTGTGCCAAAGAGCTAGTCTGGCAGCCACAGACATGGTGGAAACCCTTGCCACCAGACGGATAGCATCAAATAAGGCAGCAGAAACATAGTGCTGGGCCTCAAATATGGTGGCAAGCAGCCGCAACATATCCAAATCTGAATGACCCAGACGTACAGCTAGGGTGAGTTGTTCAGTCCAGACCGCAATGGCCTGGTTAAGCCATGCCACAGCGAATGCTGGACTCATGGCAGTACCAGCAGTGGCAAAAATGGACTTGAGGGAAACCTCAAGCTTCTAGTCAGTCCAGCCAGTCCTTCAGAGAGGACGCATCAGAAACTGGTAAGGTGGTAGACTTAGATAGCCTTGAGAAAGGAGTGTCCACCTTAGGGGGATGTACCCATTGAGCAAACGCCGCCTCAGAAAAGGGGTAAAGCTTAGCAAACTTCTTGGAGACAGAAGACTTTCTGTCCGGATATTTCCACTCATCAGCCACTAGGCAGTCCAGAGTGGGGGTTAGGTGGAAAACAAGTATGGTGTTTTCTAGGCTCATGGAATACATCGGAGGGAACTGAGGAAACCTCCTGTACTGGGGGAACGTTTTGTGTGTTTAAGACGGCCCTGATCTGGCCCTCAGCCGAGGGTTCTGGATCAACCTCAAAAGGGATCTCCAAAAAATTGAGAGGAGCCCACAGGAGAAAATTCCTCAACATCTGAATCCAACATATGAAACGTCAGGTACTCCTTGCAGTTTGGGCAGGGAAGATCTGACTGACGAAGGGGTCTGCCAGAAATGGAAGACCCCCTGTGACTGGGATAGAGAGAGTTGCAATGTAGACCTGAGGTCCCTGGTAGCAGCCTTGAACTCTTGCACCCAAACTGGCTATAATGCATGGATGGAGGTCCCTGGGATAGACTTAGGGATATCAGAACATGCTGGGCATAAATGACCTGAGAATTCTCTAGGCAACCCTGTATGACATGAGGAGCAATGCGCAATGGGGGATTCAGAGACCCCAGCGTCCTTAAGTCTTAGGCCTGGCCCCAAGCTCCAACGAATTAGAAATTCTCACAGTGTCAACAACGTTCAGAATAATTAATCACCCAATTTACAGTGTGCAAAATTAAAATTTCACCCCAAGAAATCGCTAATATAAATCTGTTAGGCGAAGAGTTAATCCCCAAAGCAGAGAAGGAGAGTCCAAGCCCTGTGTAGTATACTCGTTCTGTAAAGCTCACGAGATGGCTGCCGCGGCAGGAGCCAAGCAGAAATGAGCGTGCGAAGCAAGCGGTCATGAGAAATGTTTTCCCAGAAAAAGTACCCCAACAGTGCCCGAAGCACCCTGAGCCCCCAAAACAATTGCAATGTGAACCGGATGATAGAGCAAGGTCAGACAATTAAAAGGAGCCATATCTGAAGTCGCTAGGTTGAGCAGTTGCAGAGCTATGTCCCAAGCTGTACAGTCCGATAGAAGTGAATGGAGCAATGGCGTCTATGCAGTAAAGAACGCCTTTAAAGGGATAGTAATACTTCATTTTAACTTTATTTTGTAGGCATTAAACATGAAGAAGGATATAAGTCTTATCTCTCAAACCTTTATGGTTTAAGAGATATACACAAACAAAGTATCCCCTCCATGTTCAACAAGATCAGAAGGGAGGTGCCCAGGTAGACTGCAGAGAGGGACAATCTTCAATTAAGATAAGGGAAAAAGCTGAAAAACTTGTCAAGGGGGGGGGGGGGGGCTTTCATTGTTTTCATACAAAGAAAATTGTCCCCTTCTGTTATCTGTCTGGTCATACAACCTGATCCACATCTGAGAAGAGATGGCTTACACTAGGTAAAAGGGGCGGGGAGGGGAACTTTGCTTGTGAATATCTCATAAACCATAAAGGATTGAGAGATAAGACTTATATCATTCTTCATGTTTTTTTAATGCCTACAAAATAAAATTAAGTTAAAACAAAGTATTACTATCCCTTTAACTCAATTTTGTCAAAGTTAGAACTGAGAAATAAAAATACATGAAACCTCACTATAACATGTAATCAGACCCAAAAAACACTGAACCCAGTAGGGAAAGTGCCAATAACCACCCCAAAAGATGCCAACCACCAGTTAAAGGGTTAATTTACCACATAAAGTTGCTCCAAACACTGACAGACATAACAGAAAGACCCAGTGAGTGCAGGAGTGTGCAATAAGAACTCCCAGGAATAACCCCTGTGAGGAAGGGCACTGTGGGACAAGTGGACCTGCAGCACTCAAAGGGTTGCTCACCTTTCCTGCAGATTTTCTGTCTTCAGGTTACCACGTAGTAAGAAGTAACCTCGGTGGGCAACTCCTGGGGAAACACTTGGAATCAAGATTTTCCCTCTCAGGGCTTAAGGTCCACATAAAGCACCTGGATACTGAGATAGCCACATCTAAGGGCATTGTCAGTTATGGTAATCCACCTAATGGTGGTATTCCATATCGAACAGAAAAATAAAAAAAAAGTTTCTAAAACTATAGCAGAACTGTTCTCTTGCCTTATATTGTTATATCGTTCATGTTTTTTAATGCCTACAAAATAAAAAGATAAAACGAAGTATTACTATCCCTTTAAAGGCACAGAATTCAAATAAACTGAAAATTGTTAAAAGTGAATAAAAACGCCCAAAACAAATAGAAAGCATAATAAACCATAAAAACTCATGAATCCAAATGGAAAATGAGATACAAGTCCCCCAAACCAATAATAATTTCAGGGAAGGGGATAATTACCACAAAACAGCCCAAGGTGCTCCAAGACCCAGAAAACAGATAAATTACACAAAATGAGTGCAGGAGTTATGAAGAACTCCAGAAAGACCCTTGTGAGGAGGGGAACTGTGGGATAAGTGGACCATGGCACTCAAAGGGTTGCTCAACTTTTTTGCAGGTCTTTTTTCTTCAGATCATCATTTGGAAAGAAGAAGCCTCAGAGAGACTCCTCCGGGAGAGAGATACATGGGCTGCATGATTCTCTCCAAGGGCTGCACAGGGTCCACAACAGCACCTGACAGATAACTAGGCATTCCTCCAGGGAAAGCCAGTAATGGGGGGAAAACAACCCCCCCCCCCCAAAAAAAAAAAAAAAAAAACCTAAGCAGAACTGTTCTCAGCCTTCTAACCAGGATCTTGGAACAAATCTGGCTGGGAGGGGCTGATATGGAGGAGGGGGAGGCTCCACCCCTGCACTTGTTCTAGAATTGTTCCAGCCCACTGGGAGGAGCTGTCGCCTCCCCCATGGTACCTGTGAGTTATACTGGACAACAGAAATATACACACAAACCACCCCCCCCAGTCATTCCTACATGCAGGGCAAGTTTATGTTAGCCAGGTCCCAATTTCGAGTCACCATGGCAACCTGGCAGTCAGGATTTGTCAAACCAAGCCTTATTTGAACCTATAATGCTTCAGAATTCATTGACACTACTATGGACTGAAATTATTTGCACACACTGAAAAATTAGTCATTTTTTAAAATCTAGTTTTGTACTCATTTCAAGAATATTCACCATGCAACTCTGGAGACTTTAAACTACAGATTAATTTTTATGCGTGGCTCGAGAATTACCTGAAGTACACCTACCTCATCCACAGACATGGTTGGGTGTGGAGGCTGGTTGTAGATACGCTGGAAGTAGCTGTTTGCTTCATCATCTATTTCTTTACTAAAGTGCTGATTTGCCTCTGGCCACACCTGGGACAGGTCCGCTAAGAAGAAAAATTTAAAATTGTTAACCGTCAAAGCCAGATTCAAGTTTTACAGAAAGCAGTTTAAAAACCTGTTACCTAGCTCAACGAGAAATACAAGAAGTGGTAAAGATATTGCTAAGGTGCAGGCCATACTTAAAGTGGACCTGTCACTTTAAATAGTTGTCACAGTCCTAGTAGGTATACAGGGATGATAGGTCTATATAAATAGTATCCTTTAAAGGAGTAGTAAACTTTTTTTTAATGAAAATACATTTTACAGAGCATTTTCTGCTGAATAAAAAAATGTCACTCCCATCGCTGTCAGATGTTTTATTCAATTATAGCAGTTTAAATAATCAGGAAGTGAGTTTACGGTGTTTACTTCCTGATAGTTCTAACTGACAGGAAGTCACAGGCAGTTTCTATTACATTCTATGGAGAGCTGTATGTCTGACTTTCCTCTCCATTAGAATCTAACAGGAAATCTATTTGGAATTTGACCACTAGAGGGCACTGCTAATGTAAAAAAAAAAAAAAAAAAAAAACAACAACAAAAAAAACACGGGTTTAAACGGTAATAACTCTGGAAATATACATTTCTCTGCAGTGGGAGTACCCATATTTTACTCAGTAGGAAAATCTCTACAATATATATTTTTCATAAAAATTTTTACTGCTATTTTAAGGAGGCAGGCACTCCATACAAAACTACCTCTGGCTCACCCTCTATACCCCAGCACCAACTGGAGATCCATCAGTTTTCTCAGTGACTTCTGGGAGGCAATATAGTTTCCCTGCTCTGGAAAACCTACTGTTTTGGAGGTGATTCTACCTTTGAATCTCAGTCTTCCAATTCTCTGACATTGGACTTGTAAGACTTTCTTACAGCTATTGCTTCAGCTTTGAGTCTGGAAGTAGAGTGCTGCCTTGTTTTCTTCACATGGTTTTTCATCAAGGTTGTCTTGTGAACTGTTCCTGGTTTTCAACCAGGAACCTGTTCTGTCTTGTTCCAAGGTGGAATACTTTGCATGTGGTTTACGATAATTAACAGTATGTGAGTCAACCTGCTCTTTTTGCCTATCGGATCCTCTCTTTCCTGAGGTTCCAGTTTCAAAGACAACTCCGACCAGCCTTCATGGCTGAAATGTACAATTCAGCAAGCTTACATGCTCCGGTCCCGTCCAGCTCCATTTCAAATTATTGCACATTTGACTCAGTTCTACAATATTGTTTCTTCACACGTTTGCAAAGTTTAATCAGTTTCACGTTTTTGCATTTCAGAAAGCTAGCTTTTTGTCAAGAAGGTTTTGAAGGTCATGGTTCCTTAAGTTTGCTCTCTCCCTCTGTTTGGGACAACCCCTGGTTCCTGCATCAGTCATAGAATGGAGAAAGTTTTTTATATTGACTGCACCGTCTCCTTAAAGGAGACTCTATACACCCATGGGTCCATGCATCCTTCTATGGTCCACAAGAAAAGTTATTTAGTGGGGAATTTTTTTTTTGTTTTTGTTTTTTTGGGGAGGGGGGGGGGGGGACACCTTTTTTCCCCATTTAGAAATAATGTTTTTAATCTTACAATACACCACTGTCTTTACTTTTAAAGGGGATCTGCCACCCCAAACCAATGCACTCTCTAAGTCAGTCTTCCTAGCATTATTAGCAATCCATAGTTAGTTTTCTCCAAAAAAGCACTGTAAGAGCAGAATCTTTATAGTAAATCTCTACCTGATGACGTCTTTCCTCTTGAATCCGTTCTGCGCATGACCGCTATGGAGCCACTTGGCTCCACTGTACCTCCCTCCGTCTTGCCCATCACTCGTACGTCATTGTCCTCACCACCACATGACCTGCAGAGCTCCTGGCACCAGTAGGCTGAAATGACCTGACTGCACTTGATGCCAGGAGCACGGCAGGTCATGTGGTGCTGAGGACAATGACGTAAGAGTGATGGGCAAGACGGAGGTACAATGGAGCCCAGTGGCTCCATCGCGGTCATGCGCAGAATGGATTCAAGGGGAAAGACATGTAGAGATTTAGTATAAAGAATTTTTTTTATATTTGTATATTCACCAACACTCGCTCTCCCTATATTGCTTTCTCCTATTTTTTATTCTGTCCACTATCAGATATTTTAGGGATTGTAGCAATTTTTCCTGTGTCATAGATCTGTATATTTTATAGTCGGGACAAGTCATTGGCGCTTTTTCCTATTTATGTTTGTTTCGTGAGATAGGTATGGATACACACACCTCAATAAATCGCTGGGTAGTTCTCGTGGCCGCAATATTTGCCTTCAACAACGAATGTAAACGCTTGTCAGCCTGTCCTTAAGGGCAACAGTATCTGCCAAAGGCAGCGCATTGTTTTTAGCAAGGCATAATATTAAAGGAAAAACTTCAGGTGGGGAAGCCCACTTCGACAAAGCCTCAGCAGAGGTTAGAGGGTGGAAGTGTGTTTGTTAAGGTAGTCTTACCAGGAGTTTACCATTCTTCCAGGATAACCTGGTCCAGAGAATGAGGAGGAGGAAAGCATTAGCAATTGCCTTCTGTATAACTAACAGCCTGTGAGGAAGATCTTTCTTCAGAAAGCTGCAGAGACCTGTAAAGTCTCTAAATCCAGCTCTGATAACCACCCCCCCTCAGCTGATGGGTAAAGGTCTTCCTCAAAGGCATCCCAAAGAAAAAGGAAGAAGCCATGTACTCTCCATCAGTGTCAACCTCTTCTGCAGAGAAGACAGAGGGATAGTACTTGAAAATAGGGTTATTTTATATTGTAGCCCTTAAAAAAATGATATAAAAGTCTCATCTCCCAAACCTTTATGGTTTGGGAGATATTAGCAAGTAAAGTTTCCCCTGGAGTGACGTCAATGCTCTAGCTGTCAGATTTGAAATCCAGTCCGCAGACCGGCCGCAGCTCTTCAGAAGTGCTGAGATCACGATTTTTAAAAATAATTTCTTCATTGGAATGGTCTACAAAGTGTGCTTGTAAGCCAGGTACACTTTGTAGACAGTTCCAATGAAGTAGTTCTTTTTAAAGATCGGGATCTCGGCACTACTAAAGAGATGCTGGCTGATCTGTGGACCGGATTCCAAATCTGTCCACTAGATGGCAGATTTGGCTAAAACAGTCAGGAAAAGGGAACTTAACTTTACTTGCTAATATCTGCCAAACAATACGGTACCAGCGGACACCCAGCCTTGGCGTCCCCGTCAATGGTCACTTCTTCAACTACGAGCCAGATGGACATCCAACAGCATACCGCAATATACCCCAAAACTAGGCAAAACTAGTATCAGGGTAACCAGGAGCACACTCTGAATACAGCAAGCTTACCCTACCAGACAACACCAGTGTAGGTAAGGCAAGAACTGCCTTTATTGGAACAAACTGCACCTATTTATATTCAAACCTTACATTGAAATAAATGGACCAAGCAAATACAATAGGGACATAATTCAATCACACAGTAGACAAAAGTTCAACGGCAAATGGTCTAAGACTCAGACATGATAACATTTCAAATACAAAAGGGTTGATTAACTCAGACAATGGACACAGACTTGAGGGCTTGAATGAATTACCACACGGCAGGGGGTCTCAGTACAGTTCACAATACACTGCCTTGAGTGGCAACAATACACATTGCAAGTAACTTTAGGTAAACTCAAATAATTAACCCTTACGGTCCATTGCCTTGGAAGCAAGCCAGCAGTCCATGGTTGTCAGTCTCTTTGGGCCCAGAAATGTCCACAGTCCCTGGGGTTCTTGGGATAACAGTTCCTTGTTTAACAGTCTAAGGGAGAGGCCATACCTTGTTCCAGGGCTAAGTCCATAGTCTGTGGGCAGGAGGCTTGACCTCATGCCCCCCCCTCCAGGAGCCCAGTGGTTCCTGTGACATCCATCAAGTTCAACCTTTGGCTACCCAGCAACATGAGAATTGGATAGCTTTCCTGCTACCAAATAGTCTTTATCAGACCTTCCTGATTTGCCTACTAATACACAGTATAACCCTGTATGTTCCCTTTTAGGGAAAAAAAAAAAAAAAAAAATCTCCTAATTGTATCCATTGTATCGGCCATAACCACATCCTTTGGCAAGAAATCCCATAATTTAACAGACTTCAAAACACAAAAACAAACCTTTTCCTCCGCAGAAGTTTAAGCCTCCTTTCCTATAATATCAAGGGGTGTACCCTGGTCATTTAATCAGGCCTTGGAATGCACAGCTCAGCACAGAGATCAGTGTATTGCCCTCATATACCTGTACATTGTGATAAGATCTCCTTAGTGGTTTATATCTAGAGAAAATAAACCAAGTTTGTCTAGTTGTTCCTCATACATCAAGTACTCCATTCCCTTCTTTAATTTTGTTGTTCTTCACTGTACTCTCTCCAGTTCTAGAATATCCTTTTTCAGAACTGCTGGCCAAAACTGCACTGCCTATTCGAGCTGAGGTCTTACCAATGATTTGTACAATGGCAAAATGATGTTATCCTCTCTTGCTTCAATGCCTCTTTTTATGCAAGATCAGACTGTTTGCTTTTGCTGCTGCTATTTGACACTGGTCACTGTTTCCAAGTTCGTAGTTAACAAGGATTCCCAGGTCTCTCTGGAGTCCCCTAAGATGATTGTATTGATTTCATAAGTAGCCTTGGGATTTTTTTACCAAGTGCACGATTTTAGACTTTCCCACATTAAACTTCAAATTCCATCTAGCTGCCCAATCTGCAATTTTATGTAAATCCCTCTGTAGAGAGCAAATATCCTGTTCTGAATTAATTACCCTGCATCATTTAGCGTCATCTGCAAATAGATATTTTGCTTTCTATATCTATTTCATGTCATTTATAAACAGGTTAACCCTTTGAGTGCCAGAGGGGTACATAACACTTTGCAATGCGTTGCCTACCCCTCTGGCACTCAAAGGGTTAAAGCAATGGACCTAGTACTGAACCCTGAGGTACTCCACTCTCAACTTTAACTGTATTGGAGAATTGCCCATTTACAACCACACACCGTTTCCTATCCAGTAGCAAAAGGTTAGCCCCAAACCCCAATTTCCTTATTTTACACACTGGCCTTCTGTGTGGCACTGTATCAAATACCTTTTCAAAATCTAGATATACTACATTAACTGCATTAACATTATCTAGGTTACTACATCTGTCCCTTGGGATCTGACACGTACAGGGAGAACCGCTCAAATAGAGCCAAGTAGTCCAAAGTATTTGTAAAGTATGACACCCATAATTAACCTATATTGCAGAACAGCAAGGGTTAACTCTACCAACATGTACTGCAGCCCTCTGTACTCCCGGAACAAACGAGAAGAGCTATGACGTGCACAGTATAACACGGATACACAGGTGTGGGATAGCTCAACATGGGACAAAGTGAACAAAGGCACTGAAAGGGTTACTCTTACTCACACATCTGCCTTCAGGCTCCCACTACAGAGGGCAGTATTTCTAGGAGACAACCATGAGGAAAAGATTTGCTATAAAAATTCAACCTCCACAACACACCTGTGAACTGGACAAACCACCTTCAGGGAAGCCAGTGATGGAAGCTGACCTAATGGGGTACTATACAATCCCATATCTAAAGAAAAAATAATAAAAATCCTAAAGAAACCTAAGATGATGTCCACTGAACTGCTTCTCAGGCCAATGAATCTGAATATTGATGGGCAGGGCTAAACTGGAGGAAGAGGAGGGAGTCTCCATACCAAAGACCATGTCTTCTGTGACATGCCCTGCCCTCCTGGAGGAGGGACTCCACACCATGGTTCCTGTGGTACATATCGGATGCAAGAGAAAGGCAGAGAGGTGAGACCAGCCTGTGGGTATCCTATGCAATGGGAGTAGCAATGATTGCCAAAGCACCACCCCGTCCAATGAAGAAAGCCTAGGGAAAAAGGTATTCATGGGAATGTCATTTCCCATTGCATATGGCCAGCAAAGGTGGTTCACCAGTTTAAAAACTGAAATTAAGTGGTCTGAACAATATCAACACGCTGACCATGTCATAGAGCAGGTCCAGTGATTAATTTTGAGCCCACTCGGACTCTCGTAGGCAAAGCGGGTAGAGATGTCTCTGTAAAGAATCACCATATAATTCTAGGAAGAAAAAATGTCTGCCAAATGGGCCCCTGTACTTAAAGGAGACAATCTATAAATTTTAAAATGAAAATAAGAACACACATTTATATACCTGAAAAAAATGAAAGGTTATATGTAAAGACAAAGCCCATACAGATAATTACATTCAGCAAAGAAAGGGTTAAAACATTCAATCTACAGAAGCAGACACCTTTAGAAACAGTATGCAGAAGAAATGATGGAGTACTGCTAAACAGGAGAAGAAGAGGAAAAAAAAAAAAACACCCACACATTTCAGTAGAAGCCAAGTAATAGCAGGGACAGAATACAAAGGACCATAGAACTCAAAACTTACTAATCTGTCTTCAGACGACCATTATTGAAATAGAGCACCACAAAGTTTTAGTCAAAGGGATAAACTTCTAATAAAGTTAATGTCCAGAAGGAAACAGTCCACAAACACACCTGTGAACTCCAGGCCTGCCTAATGGGGGTTTATACAGCCCTATATCAAGCATACAAATAGTCTAAACGATAACAGTGCCAGCTTGCCTCTCTCTCTCCTGAGGCAGGTCACTTGATACAGAGGAGGGGTTAGAACTTGAAGGGGAGAGAGCCTATGCTTAAGGATCTGCATATATATATATATATATATATTATTTTTTCTTTTTAAAGTTCCCTCAGAAGGGTGGGCACTTACAGCATGCCACCTGGGTTCTACACTGGACGCAAGATTAACCCCTTAGTGACAAATGACTTACCAGGTAAGTCATGAAAAAATGTCAGTTAGTGACAGACGACTTACCTGGTAAGTCCAGGAAGTCATTCACTATAATGGAAAAAAAAAAAAAACATTGCCATTAAGTGCCGGCCACGTGCGCATGCGGCCGGTCACTAAGGGGTTAAACATCCACACACAAAAAAAAAAAAAAAAAAAAAAAAAAAAAAGGAGAAAGGACCACACATATCCCCATAATACCAGAGTTCACCAGCACTATCCAGTATCCAAATAACCAAAAGCAGAAAAGTGTCAATCAACACTGAATTAACTGCACACAACTGCAAACAAAAGCCATTAGGGCTCAAACTACTGATCATCAGTATGGCAGACAAAATTTGCAGGTCAACCTACATAACCTTCCGGCCAAAGCTGGCCTCAGCCAAGGCCAGAGCATCGACAAAATAACATTTCACAAAAGTAGAGAGAGGACCAAGTCACTGCCTTGCACAACTGTTCAGCCGAGGCCCGATTCTTGTAGGCACAAGAGGCAACACAAACCTGTGATCTTAAAGGGAACAGGTTTCTTATGGATCTCATATGCCTGGAGGATTTTAGTCTTAACTGTTAAATCCTCTTCTCTTAGTCCATATAGCTTACAGGTACCATGAGGGGCAACAGCTCCTCCCAGTAGTCTGGAACAATTCTTCAGTAAGTGCAGGGTGGAGCCTCCCCCCTCCTCATTACAGGCTACCTAGCCATTGTCCTCTCCAGATAGATTTGAGACAAACCTACCGACCCAGGAACAGCCCAAACAAACAGCGACAATGGACACTGAACAACTAATAACAGCACACAAGAACAAAAGCCAACAGGGCTCAAACAGTTAAAGAGCAAAAAGCACAGGCATGTAAAGTCCTAGACAGGCAAAACTGCCTCCAGTACTTTACTGCAAAAGATGGCTTCAGCCAAAGCCAGAACATCAACACTGTAGTGTTTGGCAAAAGTGTGCACAGAAGACCAAGTGGCCACCTTGCACAGCTATTCAGCAGAGGCCAACAGACCTGGTGGAATGTGCTGTATTGCAGAAGGCAACAGGTTTCCATCCAAGCTCATAAGTCTTGTGGATGGTAGACTTAATCCAGGATACAACAGTCACCTTGGACACAGCCAAACTAGCCCTGGGACCCTCAAGGAATGACAAACAATGCATCCAACTTGTGGATGGACTCTGTACAGTGCACATAGAACTTGAGGCAACACACTACATCCCAAAAAGTTGAGACCCCTCTCCTTGTCAGATTTAGGGTCAGGACAAAAGGAAGGCACAACAATCACCTGATTGATGAGGAACTCAGTGACCACCTTAGGAAGAAATACCAGGAAAAGTGGTTTGCAGGACAAAGCCTGCAGCTCAACAACTATGGTAACAGGTCACAGCCAAAAGGAGAGTCATCTTCCACATCAGAAGTAGTAAAGGACTCAAAAGGAGGCCACTGCAAGATACCCAAGACCAGATTAAGATACCACTGGGGAGTGGGAGCCTTGTAAGCAGGGAAAGCATGAGCGACACCCTGAAAGAAGACCTTGACATCTGGCACACCGTCCATCCAAATCTTCCTCTGTACCTTGGGAAGTAAAGTAAATGCAGGAAAAATGTAGGCCAGATGAAATAGCCATGGAATTCACAGAGCATCCACCGCACACACTAGAGGATCCCTCCAGCGAGAGCAAATGAACTGAATCTTTCGGGTGGCCCTGGTGGTCATCAGGTCTATCCAAAGGAAGACCCCACTTCTGCACAAACAAGTTAAAAACCTCCGTATGGAGTTCCCACTCCCCGGGGTCTACAGTTTGGCGAGACGTTTTCTACTTCTGGAATGTAAACGCAGGAACATGCACCTCTGCCCAGGATAAAATAGCCTTTACCTCCAACCAAGCAGCTGCACATCTGGTGCCTCCTTGCTCGTTGATGGAGGCGAGGGCCATCGAGTTGTCTGACTGGACGTGGACTGGGCATCCCCTCAGATAGGAAGAGCAATACCCCAGGGCATGGAGAATCGCCCTGAGCTCCAAGATGTTGATAGGAAGGAGGGTTTCCTCCACAGACTCTAAATACCCAGGTGACCCAGGATGGCACCTCAGGCGAACAGGCTGGCATCCGTCGTTAGTATGGTCCAGTACAGAATCACAAAGGGTCTCCCTTTCCTCAGGTTGGAGCTGTCCAACCACCAGTGGAGGTCTAGCTTCACCTCTGGGGGAAGACAGACCGGATGATCCAGAAGGGCCAGATCCCCCCAGACATACCTGGATTATGAACCTCTGAAGCTCCCTGGTGTGAGCCATGGAGTACTGCACTGCCTCCATAGTAGAACTCATCTTACAGACTAGCGAGGAGAATTTTCTTGCAGGAGCAGAAATCCACTCCAGAGCGTGATCGGCTGTACAGAGTCCTCCATCAGAAAAACCACGACCTGACAAGTGTTGACCAAGGAAAACCAGATCCGGAGAAGGGACCTGAGCAGACTTGTCCATATTCAGGACCCATCCGTGTTGAAGGGGGATCTGAGCACAGTCTTGGACCTGACGGTCCAGGAGATCCTTGGAGGGAGCCTTAAATAGCAGGTTGTACATGTAAGAAGTTACTTGAATCCACTTGGAGGCATTGATTGCCTTCCTGCGCACCAAGACCCCGGCAAACACCTGAGAAGCCATAGTAAGCCCAAAGGGTAGGGCTCCTAATGGCATCAAACAGGGCTTTGGTAATATATTGCTAAGCCTCAGAAATGTTAGCCAAAATGGGCAAAAAGGTCCACCTTAGGGGCACCTTTGCAGACAGCATCAGTCAGCTGTTCAGTCCAAACAGCAGTGGCTCTATTAACCTATGCGTAAGCCAAGGTAGGACTCAAGGATGCACCTTTGGCAGCAAAGACAGCCTTAAAGATCCCCCATCTGTCAGAATTTTGAGCACAGAAGCATCCGCAATGGGCAAGGCAGTAGATTTAGAAAGCATAGAAATAGGGGAATCAACCTGAGATGTAGCCCACTGAGCCAAAGCTGTGTTAGCAAAGGGGTACAGCTTAGAGAATCTCTTGGAAAGAGTGAGAAGCTTGTCAGGAGTCTAACACTCATCCAGGATAATTTGATCCCGAGTGGGATTAGGTAGAAAAACAGTGCTGGGACTTCTTGTGTCTGGAAAAGACGTCAGAAGCAGACTGTGGTTCTACAGGATTAACAGGAATGTTAAGGGTAGACAAAACTGTCTTAATGAGACCGTCAGCAGAGGGTTCAGGGTCAGCTTCAAAGGGGTCACCATGAAACTGGGAAGAAACTCCTTCAGAACACACGTCATCTTCAGACTCCTCAGAGGAATGAGGAATGCCAGGGGTCACAAACCTGAAAAGTGAGGGGTTTCAAGGACTGGAGCACCCCCTGAAGATTAAGAGGAAACAATAAGCAAAAGGGGGGTCTTTCAGAAAAGCCCCTGCGTCCCATGTCCCTTAGAATCAAGACATCCTAACAGCAGAATAAATGTCTACAGAACAGGGAACCCAAATACTGTCACCCAGATCAAGAATTTCACCCCAGAAAGCCTAGAAAGTACTTAACTGGCACACAAAGTGTTAACCTGAAGATCAGAGTAAAGGAATCCAAGCCCTGTGTATGATACTCCTGTAAAGAGAAAGAAAATTGCGACTGAAATTAGAGTCAATCAGCAAACAGCCCACTAAAACAGATGTCTATGGGACAAGTATTTTCCCTAAAAAAAAAAAAAAAAAAAAAAAAAAAAAAAAAAGCACCAAATGCAGCGCCCAAACCCCCCCTTCAGTTTGGCATGGGGGGGGGGGGGGTTAAGGGAAACCCCTGAGTCCTTATCCTTTGATCTACCCCCATGTCCATTAGAGTCTGATATTGTTCCCAATAAAAAGTCTTAACACTAGTAAAAAAATACTGGAAGTATCCCCAGATCCATCCATCATCCTGAAAGAAAATAAATTTATTTGGCAAGCGAAGGGTTAATCAGGAGACGAATCAGGGAGAGTCTGCCTCTGCGTAGGATAAGTAAGAAGTAAAATAGCCACTGTCAAACTGTAAGCCAATCTGAAGAAAGCCCGCAAAATGGGCATTCTGGGGAAATCTGTCTTCTCTGTTGCTCTGCAACGGCTGCAACTCAGTTTGAGTAATCGCCACAAGCCCACTGGTTTCTTAGGAAATGGACTGGGTAATAGGGCATGAGGAAACAAGATCAAGCCCTCTCTGATCATATCAAATTGTTGCAAAGATATGTCCCATAGAAGTCAATAGAGTAAAGACTGCAGCTGGCGGTCTCCTGTTCTTAACCCTTTGAGTGCCATAGTGGTACGGAATGCATTGAAAAGCAATGCATTCTAATGCATTCCTTACCACTCTGGCACTCAAAGGGTTAAGGCAGACACTACACTAAAATTGGACAAAATTAAAAAAAAGTAACCAGAGATACAAAAACCCCAGTGAATATCTCTGGGGACATGCAAATAAGGCACAAGTCCCAGGAACGCAAAAATAACCAGAACGACAGTGAAAGGGTTAACCCAACAGAAAAATCAGTCATCCTTAATCCAGATTGCCTGTAGAGAGAATACATTAACATACCCAAAGTGAGTACAAGCGCCTACCAGGCTCACATCGCCCCTGTATGGAGTTGCAACATGACTGGGATACAAGTGGACCAAGGGACTCAAAGGGTTACTTACCAGTCTTCAGGTTATCATTGTACAGAAGCAAACAGAGCCCCAAGACACTCTGTTGGGAGAGAAAACAAACATTAAAATCCTATTTTCTTACATCCAATATGAAACACAGGTACCATGAGGATATATCCAAGATAGGACTCCAAAGTAGGGAAATTACGTCCACTTGATACCAGAGTTCCCTTGGACTATTCAGGATCTGAATATCCCAGAAGAAGAAAAGTGTCTGGCACTGAACTAGCACAACACACACCAACGGGGCTCAGAAACTACCAAGCAAGGAGTGGCAGTAAGAAAAAAAGGACAGATCCTTAAACCGGCAGAATTGCCTGCAGGACCTTCCGGACAAAGCTGGCCTCAGCCAAACATTGACACAGTATAGTTTGGTGAAGATATGCAAGGAGGACCAAGCTGCAGTCTTGCACAGCTGTTCAGCTGAGGCCTGGTTCTTGTAGGCACATGAAACACACAGATATGGTAGATTGATCTGTGATCTTGAAGAGAACACGTTTCTTCCTGATCTCATATACTTCGCTTATGGTAACCTTGATCCAAGAGGCAATTGTTACCTTGGAAGCAGCCTGCACCAGCTCTGGGACCCTCAAGGATGACAGTCAGACTTCCGAAAAGGCTTTGGACTGTGCACATATGACTTAAGGCAGCACACCACATTTAACAAATCAAGATCTCTCCTTATCAGACACTGGGTCAGAACAAAAAGGCACGACAATCACCTGGTTTATGTGAAACTCACGACTACCTGAGAGGTACAAAGAACAGCCCTATCCTGATGAAATACCAGGAAGGAAGGTTTTCAAGACAGAGCTTGTACCTGCAACACAGACCATTGCCAGGAGGAAAGCCATCTTAAGCCTCAATTGGGGCAAAGATGGAGGCAAGATGGTCAGAAGGAAGCCTCTACAAAACACACAGGATTAGATTAAGATCCCAGAGAAGTGGGATGCTTGGAGGGGAAGGCTAATAACAAGGGAAGGTCAAAGATACGTGGAGACACAGTCTTGTCCGAGCACCACTTGTGAAAAAAAGATCATACCCTATGGTATGCTTTAGAAGTGACTGGCTTCAGAGCCTGGATCGTGGTGGGTATGACTTCAGTCTAAAAAGCCTTTCACATCAGGATTTGTGCTTCAAAATCCATGCCATCAAAGCCAGCCTCTCCACATGCTTTTACCACAGATGGCATTGCAACAGATCTGGACTGAGAGGTAGACAAAACAGATCCTGAATGGACAGGCTGACATGGTGCACAAACCACATCCTCCTTGGCATCCGTTGAGAAAGCCAGGGGATCCCCTGTCTGAAAGTAGAATGTCAGAACCTTCCTTTTCTTTCCGGTTGTCATGGGGTCTATTGCTGGCACACACCCCCAGTGCAGAACTATCAGATAAAATGCCTCCGGATGTAGTGCTACGTCTTGGTGACTTAGAAAATCCACCAGCATATTATTATCTACTCCTGCACTGATGGGCAGAAACGCATCTTCAGGTCCTGTAAGAGAAGATTATTCGCCATCATCCAGACTACCTCATTGTGGGTCCTACCTTTGCAACTGCACCCTCAAAGGAACACCTGTGAGAACATGAAACCAATGAACAAGAGTCAGCTGGATTGCCTGAAACTTCCAGAAAGTTAATGGACAACAGGCTCTCATCCAGAGTCCAACTACTTTGGACACCCAGGTTTCCTAGGACCACACCACACCCCTGCAGGATGGCATCTGTGGTGACTACAGCCCACTAAGATAACACAGGTCCTCCCCTGCTCCAGGTCTGGCCAGTGCAGACACCACTGGAGATCCTCCACGGCTTCTGGAAAGTTCTCTGCTGGAGGAGAAGCTCTACATTCCTGGACCAGGACCTGAGAATGTCCCTCTGAAGTTTCCTCGTTTGGAACGGTGGATATGAAACCGCCTCCAGGACCAACACCAAGAGAACTAAACCTCAAGAAGTCCTTGATCGTGGACAACTTCAGTGCCCAACACATGTCCTGGACCATAACCTGAATCTTCACCAGGAAAAAAATACTGGTGTTGAATGTCATACCCAGGAAGATCAGAACATGAGAGGTATTGTCACCGAATGATGATAACCCTTCTAATAGGGTATATCTAAAAGGAAAAATATATTTAAAAAACAAAAAAACACAAAACAAACAAACCCATCCAAGCTTGCTTGCAGGACATAAAACCTTGGAGACAGTATGTGGGGGGTTGAGCTGAAGGAATAGGGAGCCCCAAACCCAATGCACCCTGTCCTCCAGGAGGGACTCAAACCCATGGTCCCCATGTTCCAAGAGAAAAATATATTCTAAAATTTATCCACACAATTTTGGCCTCCACAAAAGCCCTGTGCTTGTACAGAAATACCTGGCTGCTGTATGAGAGACACATACCTGGGCAAGCCAATTAAATTAACTAGTATTAGTTTATTTATTTTAAGAGCCACGGATTACTCACATATGATTAAGCAGAAATATCTTAAAAGGCTAGCTTGTTTGTGTACTCTGAGAAACAATGGTATATAGACTCTACAATTATTACATGAAAACCATACACCAGGCACATTTTAGCTTACTTTGCTGAAATGTCGGTTGGCTGAGTCCAGATGTGCTCAGTTTCCTTTGGCCAAATGGATCACTGGTCACAGCAGGAAGACCAAGTCCTCCTGTACCCATTCCAGTCAAAGTGCCCGTTCCAAGTCCACCTACATAAAGGCAACATAAGATAAAAAGGTAAGAGACACACCATCTGAATAACTACTAAATAGTACACGATTAAGAGAATGGAACTAAAGTCACCCACTGAAAGTAGTTTTAAGAAGAAATCATTCAATATTTTAATAAACATTAACATATATGTTACTAGTAAAGAATATGTGCAATAAACAAGTTCTAAAGTAAATTAAAAATTAAAGTGTGAGGTAATTTTACATCTAAAATAAGCCATAGCCCCCAATAATACACTACCTGGAAGTTGTGATGACAATCCTCCAAGGCCACTGAATGCAGTAGACTGGTTTGGAGTAGTAAGAGGTGGAAATGCCTTAGCTGGTGACTGAGGGGTGCTAAATGCAGAACCTAAATTTGGAGGAAAAGCCGGCATACTCTGAGTGTGTGGAGCAGCAGAACCTCCAATGCTGAGAGAGGCCATGGCAGCAAGGGGATCAATCTAAAAAGGAAGTAAAAATTAAATGTTACACGAGGCAATATATCAAAAGCTTATACAAAAATAATAACCAGTGCTATATATGTCCACAAAATCTAGAGGGTGGTGGAGAGGATTTATAAGTTATATCACAAATGGATGTATCCCCATTGGATAGAAACATAAAATTAGAAATGTCCCAAATAAATTTTATTTGTATGTTTGAGAGTCCCCACAACTTTTGGTGGTTCTTATAGTGGCAATTCTTCCTGAACTTGAGCAAATTTCTATGCTGTTAGGCCCTTTGGTCTCAGGAACCCAGAGAGATTTCATATGAAAAACAAAAAAGGGAGTAAAAAGGGACAGCACAAAAGAATGCTCTAAGTGTATTCTTTATTAATACAATAGTATCACAAAAGGAGACATCGAAATAGTGAAAAAAGTTAAATCCGATTAACAGGATTATACAAAACAGTATTGACTCCAACAAAATAATATGCTGTGTCCCACTGGAAGAGATATCTAAAAATTGCAAAATGTATTATAAAGGCAACAGCATTATCCTAGTTGTGTTTCACCCAAGTAATAAAACCAGAGCAGAGGTAAGCACAAAGGGCAGAGCTGTGAACTGGAAGTGCCCCAATTTGCAGGTAAAACTGAGGTACTTCTGACTGTCCGGATGATTCAGGACATGTAAGTAAGCATCCTACAGATCCAGAGAGGCCAAGCATTCTCCTAGACACACAGCTGCGATGAGAACAAATGGACTCCATCTTGAAGCATGAAGTCTCTACAAAATAAATGAGGTCCAAGATAGGACGACAGCCACAGTCTCGCTTCGCCACCATGAACAGGTTTTTATAGAAACCTAAACTCCTCTCTTGAGGAAGAACTGGAAGAGGAACTGAAATCAGGACTCCCTTGTCAAAGAGTCTGGGGCGACTCGTTGCAAATATGCAGCTTTTCTAGGCCCAGAGAAGTTCTGGACTGGAAGAATCTGTAGGTAGGAAGGGATGTGAAGGTAATCTTGTACCCTTCCGATACCACCTGCGGAACCCACTGGCCCACTACGGATGCTGCCCAGGCGTCTGGGAAAAAAAAAAAAAAAAAAAAAAAAAAAACGAACATGGTGCAGGCGCCCACCCAAAGGCAGCTGCAGACCAGGATTTTGTGAGTCATGCAGAGGCAGACTTGCCAGACTTGGGCTTGGCGGTGGGGTGCTTTGAGTGCCACTGATGTCTGGGCTTGGTGGTTTGATGCGGGGTACCGGTTTGAGACTGACTTCTTTTGCGCCTCGCCATATTAGGGCGCTTGGAGACCTGAGGCAACAAAGTGCTCTTGCCACCACTGGCTTCAATGATAATCTGTTTCAGTTCAGGCACAAAGATTTGCCCTGAAAAGGGAGAGAAAAATCAGTGACGTCTTAGGGGAGAGGTCCACAGACCAAATCTCGAGCCACAATCTGTCTAGCAGAAACAGAGAAGACAAAAGCCATAGCTGCAAGTTTGACAGCAACAAAAAGAGCATCAGTGACATGTCTGGGCCTCAGACATTTTGGTCAAGAGGGCTATAAAGCCCTCCTTAGGGGCACCATTTCTAACAGCCTCAGTAAGTTGTTCGCCCCAGATGGCAATAGCTCTAGCGACCCATACAGAAGCCAGGGTAGGCCACAGGGCAGCACTGAGGGCAGCGAAGTTAGACTTCAAGATGGTCTCCAGCTTCCCATCAGTCATGTCTGAGTGCCATAGAGTCAGCCAAGGGCAAAGCATTAGATTTAGAAAGTCGGGGGAGGTGTAAAATTGAGGTGAAGCCCACAGAGCCAAGCTGCCTCAGAGAAGGGGTACAGCTTGGGGAAGCTCTTTGAAAGAGACAGGCGCCTGTCCACCTCTGAAAGACGTCAGAAGAAGTCTGGCCCTCATCAGGTGTAGTAGTGGCCTGCAGGGTTGCTCAAACAGACTTAATGAGACCCTCAGAGGGCATAGGGTCAGCTTAAAATGGGGTCGCCAAAAGATTATGAACGAGCCCATTCCCCACAATCCTATTCCTCTGCATCTCCCACAAAAGAATCCTCCTCAGAGGTTTCTGCGAGGTCAGGAATGCCAGGAGCCTTAGGTGCCACAAACCTAAAAGCAGTGGGGGGTTTTCAAGAATGGAGAACTCCTAGACCCAAAGTGGCTCTGTTGAAGGCTGGAGGGTGGTGTAGTAGGGTCCACAGCACGAGGGGCATAAATGTCCCAAGTATTCTCTAGGGATGAGAGACTGTCATGAGGAACAGTAAGCAAGAGGGGTCAGAGAGGCCCCTGAATCCTTTTGCCTTAGGTCTATAACCCCATGGCGCTTTAGATCCAACGTCCTAACAGGAGAAGTGTCTAAACAGTATAAGAAACCCACATACTGTAACCCAGATTAAAATATCTACTCAAAGCCCAAGAAAGTACTTCTCTGGCAGACGGGTGTTTAACCTGAGAAGGAGAGCAAGGAGAGACAAGTCTCTGCGTAAGATACTCCAGCAAAGAGAATATGGAGTCTGTAAAACCAACAGCCAATCAGAAACATGAAAAATGGGCATTCTGGGAGTCATAGTTCTCTCTTTGAGGTTACCTAGCAATGCTTGAACTTGCAATAGCGACAGTGGGGATGAGAACCGGATTGCGGGGCAAGAGGAGAAAGAACGAACACTCTCTCAACTCCGAGACATCTCTGCAAACGTTTGACATACAGTTTGTCCCACAGAAGTCAATGGAGCAAATGCAGCCGCCTCCTGGTAAGCGTGCCTTGAACCCAAATATCGCATTGCCCATACCCAAGGGAACATGTAGGGATTAAAAAAAAGGGGGACAATCCCAAAAGGAAAAGTCAAAATAAGCCCCATAACACGAAGAAACTAGCAAGGAAGGGGTAAAGTATATGAGTGCAGCCAATCAAGCTCCAAAAACCCTGGGATCAAACCAATAAGATACTCAACATGAATGCAGGAGTTCTAGACACCAAAATCCCTGTATGGAGGGGAAACACTGGGACAAGTGGACTCAAGGGGTTACTCTCCAAACTTGAATTCTGCCTTCAGATTACCATTGAGGCCAGAGCCTCAGAGATACCTAGTCAGAAGAGAGAAATATGGTTTGAATGCTTCCCTCCACAGGGCAGAAAGGGTCCACAACATCACCTGCCAGCTGGACAATCCTCCAGGGGAAGCCAAGAATGGTAATCCATCTAATGGGGGAATTGTGACATCCCATATCTAACATAGAAAATAATAATCTAAAACTAAGCAGAAACAAGTCTAACTGGGGCGAGGCTAGAGGGACTGCCTGATGAGGAGAAGGGGGAGGCTCCAGCCACAACTTTTTTTTTTCCCTAGAAATGTTCCAGCCTACAGGGTGGAGCGGTCACCTTCCCATGGTACCTGTATGTCATATTGGACGACAAAAACTGGCTTTAGCTGAAGCTAGCACATTAACACTATAGTGTTTTAGAAATGTGTGAAGTGATGACCACATCGGAGTCTACACCTTAGAACCATTTAAGACAAATGCCTTGCCCTCCTGACCAAATTATACTTTACCCACGATTCCGGTGTTCCACACAGGACTTAAAGAGAACATCAGTAGTATCGAAAAAGTATGTAATGCTAGAATTCCTGGTTACCATAATGGTGGTGGCAGTGTTGAATGCCCTTTCCGGTTATGCAAACTTCAACATGACCGGCCCAATTTAGTTTTTTTTTTTTTTTTTTTTTTTTTCCTCCGTATCCAACAGAGTATTCAATTATTAAATGTCTTGTTACCTGTACAGGAGAAATTGCATCCAAGCTGCTGGTGCTGGGTGGACGGCCTTTTGGCATAACTCCAGGAGGTGGCTGTCTTGCTTTGTTTACAACATTACTGCAGTTGGCAACCATAGTAAGTATAGTCTCTGACAACTCCTGAGAAACACTCCTGTGTATGAAAAAGGTATTGTTAAAACCAAAAATACTTCAGTAGTCAACAATTTCACTGGTCTTATTATCATATTCATTCTATTCCTTTTCCAGTTTCTACAGTGTAGACACCACAAACAAGCTCCAGTCTTGCATTTACATCACTTGTAACACACACACACACACACACACACACACACACACACACACACACACACACACACACACACACACAAATCTAAATAAAGAAAGGCTTGTTGAGCCCACAACTGTCAGACCTGACCTACCCAGCACAAGCTTGAAGACATGCCAGCATTGTTGCCAGTGTCTCTGGAGGAAGCTGAGCACTTTTAGGCTGATCTTTTTCTGGTGCAAGGCCACCGAGGATGGAAGGACACCGTCTTTTTAAAAAGGTCATGCAAGCCTGGATAAATGGCTCCTTTAGACACAGATTGGCAGGGGAGGGGAAAATAAATAAATAAATAAATATGAGAGCAAGAAAGGTAAAGAAAAAAAAACGAAAAAAAAAAAAAAAACTGCCTTACCCCATGCTCCCGTATTTTATCTGTGAGCCATTTGTCAAGTTTGAGGTATTCCCGTCGAGAGGCAAGTGCAGCAAGGTCAATAACAAAGGCAAATGGAGTACCATTTAGCAGCATTGATAAGGCCTACAAAAAGAAAAGTTAAACATCCCATTAATTGTTAACCTACAGTCTAGTCTGCACAAGAAATCATGTGTGGGAAAAACCATACTACAAAAATGTCTCCAAGATACCTTGCAAAAGGCACATATTTGTACTAAAACGGCATTTTAGTAATCTTACCTGTTAAATCCTTTTCTCTTAGTACATATGAAACACAGGTACCATGGGGTTGACATCTCAAAAGGTCTTGTAGGTGGAGAGACACACACACAAACACACACACAAAGTTAAGTGATCGAAACCACATCAACAAGGCAAGCAAGTGAAGGAGGAAGCTTCTGTGAGAATAAAGACTCTAAACAAGGAATCCCACATCCAGACAGGAGAGAACAGACAGAGGTCCCTTTCTCTGGGTGTTCCATATGGACTAGGCGTTAACAGTTAAGAACAATAAAATCCCATTTTCTCTATCACCCAATATGGAATACAGGTAACATGCGGACATACCAATACTAAGCTCCCAGAGGTGGGAAGGAGAAATTACCTCACATCTCACCCGGATACCAGAGTTCTCTAGGACTGGAACAGCTCAATCAAAACCAAGTGTCAGTGGACACTAAACTTGCACAGCACACTATAACCAAGAGCCAACAAGGCTCAAACAGCTGAAAAACCGTAAAGCACATGAAAAAATAGGTCCCCTAGACAGGTAGAACCACCTGAAGAACCTTCCATCCAAAGCTGGTTTCGGCTAAAGACAGGCCATCCACATGATAGTGCTTAGCAAAGAATAAGTAAGGAGGACCAGGTCACTTGCCTTGCACTACTGCTCAGCAGAGGCCTGATTCTTGCAAGACCAAGAGGCCCCAACAGACTTTGTGGAATGCGCTGTGACTTTGAAGGGAACAGGTTTCTTTCTGAGCTTGTAAGCCTGAAGTATGGTAGCCTTAATCCAAGAGGCCACAGAGACCTTGGAAGCAGCCAAACCTGCTCTGGTACCCTCTGGAATGACAGTGACTGTCTTACGAAAAGACACTGTTCGATGTACATAAAACTAAAGATAGCAAACCACACCCAACAAGTGGAGATCCCTATCATTGTCAGACTCTGGGTCAGGACAAAACAAAAGCACAACAATCTCCTGATTGATGTGGAATGCAAGAGACCACCTTAGGAAGAAATCCATGAGAGGTTCAAAGCACTGCATGCAACTCAGCAACTCTGGGGACTGAGAATACTGCCAAAAGAGAAACCACTTTACAAGTCAACTGACGCATAGGGATAACAAGGGGCTCAAAGGGAGGCCGCTACAGAACACCCAAAACCAAACTGAGGGACAGTAATGTCCCATAAAATATTGTTCTAGTTTTGTAGAAGTCAGAAAAATACACTATATGCCACAAAAATGCTCTCTCAAACCTCTATGGTTTGAGAGATATTTGCATTGAAAATTCCCCCCTCCCTCCCCTTCTCCTGATATCAGCTGTAAAGTTGATAGGAGATTCAAGTCGGCAGACTCGAGGAGACTCTACAGGAGAGCCGAAATCACGTTATCAAAAAAGAAATACTTCATTGGAACAGTCTACAAAGTGTACTTGCAAACCAGGCACACTTTGTAGATCTTTCCAATGAAGTTATTCTTTTTAAATAACGCAATTTCGCCTCTGCTGCAGAGCTGCCAGCTGGTCCCCGGACTGGGATCTCCTGTTGTCAGCACAGCGCTGACATTAGAAGGGTAGGGAGGGGGAACTTTCAATGCGAATCTCTCTCAAACCATAGAGGTTTGAGAGATGGTATTTGTGGCATATAGTCAATTTTTTTTAACCTCTACAAAACTAGAAGAATTTTTTTATGGGACATTACTGTCTGCAAGCCACTCCCTCCTGGTCCAATAAGGAGCAACTAGAATCACATTTGCGCCATCCATGCTGATGTTCCTGAGCACCCTGGGAACGCGAGGAATTGGAAGAAAGACATAGGAGAGATGTAAGTTCAATGGAATTGACATTGCGTCTGTGGCAAAGGCCAGTGGGTCCCCTTTGTGGGAACAGAAGACCAGAACCTCCCTATTTTCCCTTGTGGCCATTAGGTCTATCGTTGGAAACCCCAACTGCTGCACAATCAGGAAGAACACTTTCCGACTGAGCTCCCACTCTGCTGGATCTGCTACTTGGCGACTGAGAAAGTCCGCAAGAATGTTTTCTACCCCTGGAATGTGAGTGGCTGAGATGGCCGGAACTTAGGCCTCTGGAAAACAGGATGCACCTCACCTCTGTCCAGGTCACCACACTGCAAGTGGCCCTTTGACGAATGATGTACGCTATATATACAGCCATGGCGATGTCTGACTGCACCCTCACTGGCAACCCCGACAGGAGTAGGGTCCAATGAATGAGAGTTAGGTGGTTCGCCCAAAGTTCCAAGACGTTGGAGAAAAGACTCCACCTGCCCTAGATACACAGGTGATCCAGAACAGCACCACAGCCATTCAGGCTTGCATCTGTGGTGACCAGGGTCCACTCTGGTATCATGAATGGCGTCCCTTGCTCCAGGTTCAGCTGATGCATCCACCACTGGATGTCCCTCCTGGCCTCCAGGAGAGAAGGAGAGGGGATTGCACCTTTGACTATGAACTTCAGCTGTAAAAACAAGTTACTTCACTCATCTGTTGATCCAGTTCTTGATTTCCAGACAAAAGTTCCTTGTGTGGATATAACAGTAAGACTTGGGAGGGCACCAGACACAACTTTAGCATATTCAGAATCCACCAATGGCGGACAAGAATGTGGGCACATTACTTAACATGACTAGCAAGGAGCTCCTCTGAAGGAGCCTTGATCAGAAAATGGTCCAGGTAGCGTGCCAACGAAACGCCTTCGGCATGGATGAAGGCTGCCAATGCCCGCACGACTCTGGTGAAGGCGTGAGGCACCGAAGCCATGCCAAAACGGCAGTCGTAAACTCAAAATAATTGGAGCCGAAACAAAATAGAGGTGTCACTGGCTGTCTAAGTAAATCAGTATGTGTAAGTAAGCATTATAAGGGTCCAGAGGCTCCAAATATTCCCTTGGGCACATGTGATGACAGATTGCAAATATTCCATCTTGAAGCACGTAGTGACCACATACTTGTTGAGGCATTTGAGGTCCAGAACAGGGCAACAGCAGCAGTAATCCTTTGGAATCACAAACAGGTTAGAATAAAAACCAATACCGCACCCAGGGGGAGGTACTGGTACCAGAACCTGTTTTTTTTTTTTGGTTTTTTTTGGCTGGGGGGGGGGGGGGTTGTTTTTGTTTGTTTTAGTGAATCCACTACCTCCTGGAACAGCTGTGCCTTGTTAGTCTCCTTCAGCACCCTTGACAAAAAAAAAAAAAAAAAAGTTATATGGAGGAAGGGATTTGAAATAACCCAATAGTTTGTAACTAAGGACTCAGGTGTCTAGAAGAAAGCAGAAACTGTGCACCTTCCTCGCCACGGATGGACACTGATCCTGTTTAAGTTCTGGTCCAAAAAGGAACTTGCCCTGAAATGGCAGACCAAATCTTGAGCCACAGGGTGCAACGCGCAGGAATAGAAAAAGCTGAGGCCTTGTAGGATAGAGTCCAGCTCCTTATCCGCAGGCTCTGAAGCCCGCTGCACCCGCTAGCAGGAGAGGTGTAGTCTTAGCCAACCATGAAAGAGGAGGGTGCACTGTGGGGGATGTGTGAGGCCCACTGCGATAAGTCAAATCAGAAAAAGGACTGCTTAGAAAATCTTTTATTGAGAAACCGCAGTTTCAGAGGTTTTTCCACTCTTTCAGAAGAATCTGGTCAAGGGTGGCATTAGGTGGTGGGGGGGGGGGGGGATAGGAGGCGTTCATAGGGTTAAACCTTCTGGGAACCTTGTATAGTTTAGCATATACACTCACATTTCTGTGTGGCCACCTCTAAATACATGTGGCTATCGCACAAGTGGGGGATATTATACTGCCCTCCGCACAGATGAATTCAGACTCAGCAGCTCCCCGGATCACCACTTTCGAAAGAAGGGAAGAAACAGGAAAAAGGACTACACTCCAAAGTCTCGTGTAGTATAACACTGTAAATAAGCATACCCAAAGCGACCCTGTATGGAGATGCAACATGACTGGAACATAAGTGGACCAAGGCACTCAAAGTGTTACTCACCAATCTTTGCTTACCATTTTAGAGAGGAGAGAGCGCCCCAAGAGAGACTGTTGGGAGGGAAAACATGGCAGCAAAATTGCCTCCACAGGGACTGAAGTGTACACAAAGCACAAGTGAACTGATCCATAAACCCCAGGGAAGGCCAGTAATGGTATCCTGTCTAATGGGGGGGGGGGCTGTTAGATATTATACAGCCCCATATCTAAGTAGTAAAACAACCAAATACTGTGCCTTTCCCTGCCAGCTTCAAGCAGGACACGAATTCTGGGCATTAGTATGCAGGGGGAAGTTGTGAGCTGGAGGAGGAGGGAGTCTCCAGACCACATGACCCCACCTTTGAGATGTGTTCTGAACCCCATAGTACCTGGGTTCCATATTGGATGTAAAAGAAAAGTAGATTTTATACTTGCCAATAAATCCTTTTCTCTTCAGTCTATTGAGCGATGCAGGACCATAGGGTATAAAGTTCTTCATAAAGAGGCAGAGCACTCAGAACAGAAACTCTTCCCACTTCCTGCCCTACATATATCCCTCCAATACAATATTTCAAAGCAATTTTACAAACCGCAAAGCAGATGAAGATAACAGCACAAGGGCAAAGCAGCAAAGAAAATGTTGGTTGCACCCAACTCATAACAATGAAGAGAACTTCTCAGGGTGGGGTGTTCTGTATCCCTCAGTCAGCCAATGGAAACACTGAAAAGTATAAAAATTCAATTTTTCGCTTGCATCTATTTAAAGCAGAACTACCACCTCAACTAAAGTCTCACTGCAATACTTAGGCAGGTGGAGACTAGTTTAATAATTATTTTACCGCTCAAAGTGCCCCCAAATAAAGTTATACTTAAGCTTCGGAGGCCTGAAGCCAGGCATCACCGAAGACATCTTGAATGCGCGCCTGCGCTGTCAGTCCCAGTCACTCTTCATAGGCACTGTACTGGTCCAGACTGCTCCAGAAGAGACGGACGGCACAGGCGCACAGGCTGCAGTAACCTGGCCATCAGTCTCGGAAGCTTAAGGATAACTTTATTCGGGGGCATTTTTTGAAAGGTAAAAATGATTATTAAGCTAGTCACCACCTGCCTAAGTATGGGCGACTTTAGTGGAGGTGGTAGTTCAGCTTTATAGGATACCAGGACTCTGGGAATTACCAAGTGGAATGAAAGTTTTTGCCACAAAAACATCAACTTTGGAGAACTCCTACAGTGTGGACAGATTATCAAGAAGCCGCCTTGCAAATTTGATCAGCACAAGAGGAGCATTTCAAGCTCAACAAGTACTCAATTAATGTGATGAATGCACAGTAACCTGGAATGGCAATTGAAAAAGATGTGAAAAGGTAAGCTTGTCAGATAGTCCATTTAAGCCATGCAGAAATAGATTTTAGAAGCAGGTCTGCTCTTCTTTGGGCCTTCAGGTATGAAAGACTGTCAGATGCAGTCTGAACACAGTGTTGAAGACATGACCACAAACTATGAAGCACTTCCTTCCTTGTGTCCTAATTCATGCAATCAAAAGGAGTAAGAATCAACTATTAATGTGAACAAAGACAACTTTTAGGTAGAAAGTAATGCACATGCGTTGCAGTTTGATCTTGATGAATACTAATGCGAGGAGATTTGAAGGCTAGAGCAGATATCTGAAGTGCTCTGTGCAGAGGCAATAGCGATAAAGAACGTTCCAAGGTGGTAAAGAATGCAGATATGGAGGAACTATAAGTCACACTGTGAAGACACATCTGAATCTCAGGAATCCCAGCACTTGTGGTCTAAAACAACTTATCAGGCTAAAATGTGGACCTTAAGAGTTTGTGTGCAAACACTTATCATATCCACATTAAAAGAAATCTAGAGAATATGGAAGGTTGATGTGTAGAAGATCAAGCTCACAATCAAAAAATGAAAAGTAAAGGCTGCAAATCAAATGACAAATTTTTGCACATACAGGTTTACAACCTATCTGCACACTCAACTACCGACTCAGACATTTCCATTTCAAGACTTCAGCCTCAAGTTCCACGTCGTCAGGGAGAAGCTGAACAAATCAGGATGCCGAATGGGACCCTCAAGAAAGAAGAGCCAGAAGAAGGAATCAAGCGTCGATATGTCCAATAGATGGTGCAGCCAAGCTATTTGGTAAAAATTTACGATTAGAACTTAAAAACATGGCAATATAAAAGGGGTGTGTATGTGGTGTGTTTTTTTGGTAAGGGGGGGAAATAGTAGTAGTGTATTGCCATGGTATCACAAAAGGCATCTGCCTCTGGATCCACTGCTCTTGTGCAACACACTGGCAGTCGCGTGTTGAGGCGCAAGGCCATCAAAGTCACTCTCCAGCATTCCCCCAGTGAATCCATAGCCACCTCTCCAGTGGCAAATGTCAAGTGTGACACAGGAACACCTTGTAATGAAGGCAACAAGGATCCTTAGTGCACTAAGTACATTCAGCTACAATGGTCCCCGATGAAAATGTGCAAATGCTACCACCTTCACTGTGGAGGCCAGAATTCACACAAATCTTGTGCAAGCCACCGATGATTGGGTCTAATCAAGAATGCTCCAAAATCTGATCTGAAAGTAGTAGGACCTGAAGAGCCATGGGAAAGACAAAACCCAGAAACACTACCCACTGAGGATGTATTCACTGAAAAACTTTTACACAATAAGGATCCAGACATGCTGTCATACAATCTGCCTGGTGAGCTATGAATGCTATCACAGGAGCCTTGAGCAACAGATCATAGGAAGGCTATCAGAGACACCACCACTTTCATGGAAACTACTCAGAGCTGAAAACAGGCCAAATGCTAGAGCCACAAACTGATGGCAATTTTGTGAACCAGTGGAACAAGTAATGCACTGGCCAGATAAAGGACTCGTTTACATATTCCTATGTTCATTGATGCCCATGAACTCTGCCATGCCACTTCCATTGCATCTATGAAAGATCTGACTCCATGTTGCACCTGGATACCTATAGATATTTGTTCAATGGTTTTAAAGGGATAGTAATGTTTCACAATAAATGCAGCTCTAATTAATCACAGTATTTGGACTTTGAAGAGTTATTTGAATTCTGTCAGAGTTGTAGTTCAAGTAATTCAATGACAGTCTCCGCCTCCCGCCCATTTTACTGATACAACACTGTTCAGCCAGATCAGAAGGGAGGTGCCCAGGTAGACTACAGAGAAGGACAATCTTCAATTAAGATGAGGGGAAAAACCTGAAAAACTTGTCAAGGAGGCAGGGTTTTCATAGAAAGAAGATTGTCCCCTGCTGTTATCTGTCTGGTCTATGGACTACATTCCACATCTGAGAAGAGATGGGTTACACTAGGTAAAAGGGGTGGGAGGGGAAGCTTTGCTTGTGAATATCTCTCAAACCATAAAGGTTTGAGAGAGAAGACTTATATCGTTCATGTTTTTTTAATGCCTACAAAATAAAATAAAGATAAAACAAAGTATTACTATCCCTTTAAGTCCAGGACTGGTTGAAAACCACCTTCACATCACCAGCAGCAACTGATGAAAAGCTTAAGCCAGGGTGTGTGCCAGAACACTGGGCATTACCCCACTAAGGACTGGGGAAATCTGAGGTGGATTGGGATTGCACTTAAAGGAGCAGTAAACTTTCTTTGTATTAATAGGAAAAAATATAATTTGTAGGGGTTTTCTTACCACATAAAATAAGGGTACTCACCCTACAAAGAGATTTATATTTCCAGAGTTATTACAGTTTAAACTTTTTTTTTTTTTTTTTTTTAATAAACATTAGCAGCATCCTCTAGTGGTCAAATTCTAATTAGTTTTTCCTCATTCTAATGGAGGGAAAAGTCAAGAAAGTCAGTGATAGAAACTGCCTATCACATGCTATGGAGAACTGTATGTCACTTCCTGTCCGAACTTTCAGGAAGTAAACACAGTAAATTCATCGCGAATCCTTTAACAAAATTTATTGAAGAATCAAAATGCTAGATAGTACTAGCATTTTATGATTCTTCAATATACTAGTTAAAGGATTCGCGATGCGTGCTGTCTCTCTCTGCAACGAGGTTCGCCCAGGCTGAGTACATTTACATATTCTCTTTCATGGGGTGTGCATCATCAAATTTATAAATTATAATTTGCATCTATTTTGCTCGTGTGCACCACTATATTGTGTATATAAGATTTATTATTTTCTCTTGGGATTATTTGGGCACCATGGGTTACATTTTTATGTAGACTGCAGAAAAGGCATCACTGTTCACTCATACCTAACACCAGGGCTTAAAATTGGAAGTCCTTTGCTACTAGCCAGACCTGAAAAGTTACTCGCCACTGCAAGCCATAACATACCCACCAGGGCTGAATTTCTACTCGCCAGGGATAAATTTTCACTCATCATTGGCTAGTGGAAATTTTGAGCCCTGCCTACACAATTGGCAGTTTTAAGTGGGCACTGTCCTCCCTGGGTGAACCTGCTTCGAGCCAGCCCCAGCACTGAAGGGGTTAATATCCCCAACTACTGCATTAATTCCCCCCTTACCATGGGCAAAAAACTATGAAAAACCCCTTTGTCAAAGGGGTTTAACAAGAGTTTGTAGTTCAGCAGCTCTGGACAGATACAGCCAAAAATAAAAGCAATCTAAAGCACCAAGAGACAAAAGCTAAAACAGGTTCAAAAGGAGGTTCAAATCCACAGTGGAGTGGGATCCCTGAAGGTAGGGTAGACTTCAGCCACCCAAGATTTTGACATCAGGAAAAAAGTAAATAAGCTTCAGAAAAAGGAGACGAGAACCTTAATAGTACTCTGAATGAGACCCTTGTTGAAACCATCTTGGATGAATGCTACAATCACAGGAAAGACTAAAGATTATAGGAAAATGACTATTGGCACACCGCTGAAAGAACAGACCAGATTCAATGATAGGGCAGCATAAACATTTTTTTTCCAAGATGTTAGCTTCAACAGCCATGTTGTCACACCCAAAACCATTTCACCTGATAAGAAAGTGGACCCTGGATTAGGAGTACCTAACCTCAGAGGGGGGGGGGGGGGGGGGGGGGGCGAAACTGATCCACAATGTACAAATTAAGAACTGAGAAACAAGCCCGACAGGGCCAAAAGAGGGCAATCAGAATGACTTGATTATTGGGCTACAAATTTCCAATAAGATATCTCCTTGGCCTCCTAGACCAAAGGATAACCATGTCCAAAGGAAAAGGATAAAGCTTAGCAAATTGCTTGGGGACGGAGAGCATCTTATTAGGAAAATATAACTCATCAAGAAAGGATAGAGAGGATTTCTGCCTGCACCTGAAAAGTGAAACCATGGACCCCACCTTGGAGATCTGCCCACAGCCTGAAGGACCACCAAAATGGCCTTAAAGGTTCAACCAAATCTTGAGCTTCTCCATTCCTAGAAGACCAATCCTAGAAGGAAAGAGACATATCCTGTCAACAAGAATCCTCAGAAGAAAGGGGGGGGGGGTTCTAGAAGAAGAGGAAGAAAGAAGGTCCTGAGGAAGAGCTTAGATGGGCCTCGAGGTCAAACAAGTAACCATTCACCCAAGACGGTGTCCATGGAGGAGAAAGGAAGCAGAAAGCACCTGGGCCAACTCCAAGGATCACCAATAGGAGACAGTAAGTACCCTGCAAACTGCAGTGCAAAACAAGCTTCACTACATGGAGCCACAATAAGTACAATGGAAACAGAACTAGCATCAAATGAAGGAACCTTGGAGCCCTTAACTTTGATCTCCACAACCCTAGATTTGGAACAGAGGTCACCGATATGTGACTCCGTCATGGTAGTAGCAGAGAAAAAAAAAGCTCATTGTTAGAATACAGTTCATCACCCATAGCCAAAGAGACAAGTGAAACAGAAGCAACATCTCCATGCTACGATGTGGGCAGGAGAATGAGCACATTAAATCTTATACTCTAGCAAAACATCTGGCTCACGGCCAGATGTAAAGTATAAGCAGGGGAAGCTTCAAGACCAGAACAGCTCCTGCACAGATTCACAGGCCCAGTCTCCAATGCATTCAGCCATCAGACGACGCCAGCGAACAGTGCGAGTGCAAGCAGTTGGGGGTCACCTGCATAGAAAAGTATAATATAAAGTACAACAAAGCACATTTCAGATCCTCCAGGCTCGCACCACAAGGCACCAATTACTGGTCTCCGACTACAATCCCTACAGGAAAGCGGAGCTAAAGGGATATGATAGTATCATCCCAGGAGCTCTTCCCATTCTGTGGGGGAACAAAAAACCTAGAGCATGGAAACCACCTTGCCTCCTGGAGGACACTAAAAACTGAGCAATCTCTGGAAGGTGCTTGGCTAAAGAGGACATGCAGAGGGAGGAGACTGAGTGCCCTGCCTCCTTAAAGGAGAGACTATACCCCACGGTCCCAGTATCTCTGCTAGGACTTCAAGAGAGATCAAGATGGACCAATCACACATTCCAGCTGCCCCACATTTGCTTTACATGGCTTTGTTCATGGAAATGATCATCCTGGCTGTAGAGGAGCTGTGGTGTCTAGAATCTTCTAGGCCTCCTCTCTCAGAGCCCACTGTCATCCAAACATAGAAATGTTAGCTTGACTGCATGGCAGATATCCCAATGAAGTAAAGCTTATCACTGAGACTGTTCTTTGATGAAACACTGTAGTTCTGATCTAATGTAGGGTCTGAAGGTTACTCTTCAAATGGTGTTATGAACAGTATTCATATCCACATCCTTTTCACTTTCCCAGTGGTTTTGGCCTTTCACGAAGACGGCCTCCATAAGCCCAAGAAATGGGAGGGGGGCCCCAATGCAGCAGAGCCTCAGCTGTTAAAGGGTATAGCCTAAAGAAGAGTTTATTAGGAAGAGTCTCTTAACAGGAGTTTTCCCATTCCATCCATAAGGATCTGATCAAGAGTTTTGAGGAAAATCGGGAAAATTCTTCCTGCAGCTCTGGAAAATGTCCAGAGATTTAGATCTCATATCTGCAATGTCAGAGACCTGAAGGGTATTAAATACCTCCTTAATGAGCTCAACAGTGGGGACCGGATGAGCCTCACAGGAACCTCCAAAGGAAAAATAAGAATCTATATCATCCTCTGAGTCCAGTTCTTCCTCAGAAGATATACCAATAGCATGTGTGTCCCTTGAATACATGTTCAACCTGTAACCCCTTAAGGACCCATGTCGGCCCTGGACCGTCACGGGTTGTTATTCCCTTAAGGACCCATGTCGGCCCTGGACCGTCACGGGTTGTTATTCCCTTAAGGACCCATGTCGGCCCTGGACCGTCACGGGTTGTTATTCCCTTAAGGACCCATGTCGGCCCTGGACCGTCACGGGTTGTTATTCCCTTAAGGACCCATGTCGGCCCTGGACCGTCACGGGTTGTTATCCCCTTAAGGGCCCATGTCGGCCCTGGACCGTCACGGGTTGTTATCCCCTTAAGGGCCCATGTCGGCCCTGGACCGTCACGTGTTGTTATCCCCTTAAGGGCCCATGTCGGCCCTGGACCGTCACGTGTTATCCCCTTAAGGACCCATGTCGGCTCTGGACCGTCACGGGTTGTTATCCCCTTAAGGACCCATGTCGGCTCTGGACCGTCACGGGTTATTATCCCCTTAAGGACCCATGTCTGCCCTGGACCATCATGGGTTGTTATCCCCTTAAGGACCCATGTCGGCCCTGGACAGTCATTGGTTAAATGATAGAAGCGTGCCTCCGTGCACGCTGCTATCATTAATTACAGGCTGAGACTGAACGCTCCGAGACCAGGGAGTTCAGTCTCAGCTCTTCTTGCTTGTGCCTGTTCATGTGATCGCTGTAGCAGCAATCACATGTACCAGCATTCTGAGTGATCAAAGTAATGGAGAGAGAAGCCACCTAGTGGAAAAAGAAAATACAGCATCTGGGGGTATTAAAACCTTCACGGCTGGTGCTGGCTAAATGCAGGTCAATTTCTGACCTGCAATGATGCACTCTATATTTTTTTTTTCTTTTCTTTAAAAAAAAAAAAAAAAAAAATTATTTATTTTAAATAATCACACATCTCAAACAAAACTGGGAGTGCGATTGTTGTGGAGCCATGTCATACACTTATACACAACGCCAAATGTCGGATAAAATCGGAAAATAGGGTGGGTAAAGAGGTACATCGGGATTTTCACCCAGGGGGGACAGTGGCTATTTTAAACTGCATTTTGTAGGTATAGGTATGACTGACCGGTCATACCTTTCAAAAATATAACTTTTTTTTTTTTTTTTTTTTACTTTTTTTAATTTTAATAAAGTAAATGGTGGGTTATCCATATTAGTGGGGCATCAAAAGAAAGCCCTATTTTTGCATAGAAAAACAGTATATAATTTATGGGGGTAGAATAAGACTTAGAGAAAAAAAACACTGTTGAACAAAGATAGTCAAAAAGGTCAGAATTGCTCCGGTCCTTAAAGGGATAGTAATGTTTCACAAAAACAGCAGCTCCAGTTAATCTTCATAGTATTCGGGCCATGGAGAGTGTTATATCAATACTGTCAGAGTTGTGGTTCAAGAGTAATTGAAGGCTAAAGTTTTACCTAGCGTAAGCCATCTTCTCAGATGTGGAATCTGGTTGTAAGACCAGACAGGTAACAGCAGGGGACAATCTTCTTCCTATGAGAACAATGAAAGCCCTGCCCCCCTTGACAAGTTTTTCAGGTTTTTCCCTTATATTAATTGAAGATAGTCCCTCTGCAATCTACCTGGGCACCTCCCTTCTGCTCTGGCTGAGCAGTGTTACATCAGTAAAAGGGGCGGAAGGGGGATACTTTGTCATTGAATTACTCTTGAACTACAATTCTGACAGAATTTAAATAACACTCTCCAAAGTCCAAATACTGTGATGATTAGAGCTGCTTTTATTATGAAACATTACTATCCCTGTAAAGCAGACCACCACAAATAAAGTCCCCCACCCAATAATTAGTCATATAGCAATAAGCTTACAAATCATAGTATTCTCTAGCATAAATACAGCATTATTAAGAAATCCTACTTCATCCGAGACTGACGGGCAGTCAATCAGCACAGACATCTTGGCTTAGAGACATCTGCAAGCCTGAGATGTCAGTCTCGGTCACCTGAATTGTACCTTAAGGTAAAATGAAGGGACTGACAGCACTGGAGTGGAGATGCCTCTAAAGCAAGAAGCCTGGCAGTCAGTCTCAGATGAAGTAGGATTTCTTAATAACCATTATGCTGGTTAAAGTGTTAGTAATACTTAATTTTAGCTTTATTTCACATCGTAGCCATTAAAAAAATATTAAGAACAATACAAGTCTGATCTCTCAAACCTTTAGAGTATGAGAGATATTCGCAAGTAAAGTTTCCCCCCTCACTGGCTGTTTCAGTCAAGTCTGCAATCTAGCTGGCAGACTTGGAATCCAGTCCACAGATCAGCAGCCGGCTCTTCAGCAGAGCAGAGATCACGATCTTTAAAAATAACTACTTCATTGAAACAGTCTACAAAGTGTGCCTGGTTTGCAAGAACACTTTGTAAACCATTCCAACGAACAAATGCTTTTTAAAGATTGTGATCTAGGCTCTGCTGAAGAGCCGCCAGCCATTCTGTGGACTGGATTCCAAATCTGTCAGCTAGAGCGCTGACGTCAGTGAGGGAGAAGCTTTACTTGCGAATCTCTCTCAAACCATAAAGGTTTGAGAGACCAGACTTATGTCATTCTTAATATTTTTTTTAATGGCTACGATATGAAACAATGCTAAAATTAAGTATTACTATCCCTTTAATACTACTATTTCTAAGCATCTCTCTCTAGGATTAATTGGGGGGGGGGGGGGTTTATTTGGAGTGATTGTTACGCTTTAAACCTTGATTCTAGAAACGCCGGAGAAATGTGCCCGAATCCATCAGATGGCATTTAAATATTTCACTGCATTAAGTTTCCCGAATAAATATATTTGTAACAGTAATCAAATACAAGTTAACCCCTCTTACCGGCACTTAAACGCCCGCCAAACTCCCCCCCCCCCCTTCACTTAGGACATCCTCTCAGGACGTACATGTACGTCCTTGGGCGGTAAGGGGTTAAATATGTTAAGAATATTTTACGAAGTAATAATTCTTAGCAAAGAATAGTTTCTACATAAAGACTAAGCAGAAAAAAAGGAAAATAATGCTGCACAACTCGCCTTTAAGTCCTGGGCCACATCAAGTATACGAGAGAGTCTTGCCTGATCATACTGTTCACCACGCATGTACCATTCAGCCATTGCATGCATGATAAGTTGACGAATTGAGGGAGATTGGCCCTGATGGAAAGAAAACAAATTTGAATTTAAAGAACATATCTAATCAATAAGATAGAACTGAAAATCTGGAGCAAACCAAATGCCAATTTGGTATAATTACTGTCCCATTGTAAATGAAAGAACATATTTGAAAATAATATGTTTGAAATCTCTAACACTGAAGGTATTAAGTCAAATTTGAAAGACTGGGTATTTTAACCCCTTAACGACCCCTGTCCAGGCACTCAGGGCTCCCCACGCAGCTGCACGCCATTCGGGGAGCCCTGAACCGGATGCTGAAAAATGGTCCATGGTCCTTAAGTGACGGCTGCATGCGCATTCGGCCGTCCTTAAGGTGTAAATATCATTCCCTATGGTGCAGTTTTGTTTGCTCCAGAATTGTGTTTTCAGCATACTGAACAAGGCACTTCCATTCAACGCTGCTTAAATGGTTAACTGCCAGAGGGGTTCAACAAAGCTCTGGTTTGCAATGCATTGCGTACCCCTCTGGCAGTTACAGTATCTGCAAGCACAGCATCCACAGGCAACGAATTCCATAGCTTTACTGCCCTTACTGTTTTTCCCACTTCAACGAAAGTATTTTAGTCTTACCTGTTAAATCCTTCTCTTAGTCCATATAGCTTACAAGTACCATGGGGAGGTGACCGCTCCTCCCAGTAGGCTGGAACAATTCTTCAAAGATGTGCAGGGGTGGAGTCTCCCCCTCCTCCATAGCTGGCTACCTAGCCACCAGTTAAGATTTGTGACACTAAACCTACTGAGTTCCCAGATGGGAAAAAAGGAAAGGACCAAGCACCGGTCCCCATGATACCAGAGTTCCCATGGACTATCCAAGACACGGAACAGCCCAAATAAACAAAGTGTCAAAGGACACTGAACAACTGTAACCGCACCTTGCACAGCTGATCAGCAGAGGCCTGATTCTTGTAGGCCCAGGAGGCCCCAACAGACTTAGTGGAATGTGCTGTGATTCAAAAGGGAACAGGTTTCTTCCGGTGTTCGTAAGCCTTACGGATAATGGACTTAATACAGGAAGCAATGGTCACCTTGGATGCTGCCTTGCCAGCCCTAGGACCTTCAGGGGTGACAAACAGGGAATCAGTCTGACGGACAGACTCTGTGCACTGCACATAAAACGTAACCCTTTAAGTGCTGGAGGGGTACGCAACGTATTGCAAAGAAATGCATTGCGTACCCCTCTGGCACTCAAAGGGTTAAGACAACTCACTACATCCAAGTGGAGATCCATCTCCTTGTCAGATTTAGGGTAAGGACAGAAGGAAGGCACAACAATCCCCTGATTGATGTGGAACTCAGAAACCACCTTAGGAAGGAATTCCTGAGAGGTACGAAGAACAGCCTTATCCTTGTGAAACGCCAGGAAAGGCAGTTTGCAGGACAAGGCCTGCAGCTCAACAACTCTGCTGACGGAGACCACGGCCAAAAGAAAAGACATCTTCCACATCAGAAGACGTAAGGGAATGGTAGCCAAAGACTCAAAGGGAGGTCGCTGCAAAACACTTAAAACCAAATTAAGGTCCCACTGGGGAGTGTAAGCCTTATGGGCAGGGAAAGCATGAGTGACATCTTGAAAGAAGACCCAAACATCTGGTAAGACTGCAATGCTTCTCTGAAAAAACACAGTGCCAAGGTCTGAACCTTCAGGGAACTAAGGTTAAGATTTTTGCAGGATGGAGTGAAAAAGGAAGACAAGATACCTGGAAAATCAAATACCTGTCCACACACAAAGCATTGAAAATAGACCAAACCCTATGATAGGCCTTAGAGGAAACTGGTTTCCTAGTCTGAGTCATGGTGGAAACAACTTCAGAAGAACAGTCCTTCCTCAAGATGGAGGCCTCCACAGCCATGACGTCAAAGCCAGATGGTCCCCACATCCTCCATACACAGGTAATCCTGAAGGAGATCCACTCTGTGTGGCAGAGGAAACTGTTACTGAGCAGACAAGGACAGTAGCTCTGTGAGCCAAGGCTGCCTGGTCCAAGAAGGTGCTATTAGGATGACCGATGCTCCATCCATCTGAATCTTCTGTTGTACCCTGGGCAGGAGAGAAAGTGGAGGAAAGATGGAGGCCAGATTAAATAGCCATGGAACTGACAGAGCATCCACCACGAATGCTAGAGTATCCCTCCAGCAAGAACAAAACATCTGAAACTTCCGGGTGTCCCTGGTGGCCATCAAGTTTATTGAGGGAAGACCCCACTTCTGCCCGAGGAGGTGGAACACTGATTCACAAAAAACAGCAGGGAAGAGCCTGGTAACTACAGACCGGTAAGTCTTACATCAGTAGTGGAATATTAATGGAGAATATGTTAAAGGAAATAATTGAATATCTGAATTTGAATGGCTTGCAAGATACCAAGCAGCATGGGTTTACAGCAGGGAGTTCTTGTCAAACTGACCTCAGATTTTTTTGACTGGGTATCTAAAATAATAGACCAAAGGGGTTGTAGTAGATATAGCTCATCTAGATTCCAGTAAAGCATTTGACACTGTCCCTTGTAGAAGGCTCATTAATAAACTGCAGCATAGGATAGGCATAAGGCTGTCCCGAACATAAGAAAAGACCAAGGACCAAAAAAGGTTTGAGGAAAATGGGCAGACTAGAGAGGCCGAACGATTCTTATCTGCTGTCAAATTCTAGGTTTCTATTTTTCTAAACACACCTGGGTGAAGCTCTCACTCCCCGGGGTCCAACATTTGACAACAGAGGAAGTCTGCTAGGACATTTTCTACACATGGGATATGTAAAGTGGAGAAAGCAGACACGTGATCTTCTGCCCAGGACAAAACAGCCTTGACCTCGAACCAAGCAGCGGAACTTCTGGTGCCTCCTTGCTTGTTGACATAAGTCACGCCCATGGCGTTGTCAAACTGGACTCGAACAGGGCATCTCATCAGATGAGAGGACCAATACCTTAGAGAATGGGATATCGCCCGAGCTCCAAGATGTGGATGGAAAGAAGAGTCTCCTCCTCTGATCAACACCCATGAACACTTAGATGACCCAAGACTGCGCCCCAACCAAGCAGGCTGGGGTCCGTTGTCACAGTGGTCCAGTATGGAATCACAAATGACCTCCCTTTCTCCAGGCTGGAGAGGTTCAACCACCAGTAAAGGCTCTGTTCCACTTCAACAGAGAGGGAAATAGGATGACCCAGAAGGTCTGGGACCCCGCCTGCAAACCTGGATCACAAACTTCTGAAGCTCCCTGGCGGATACCGCTTCCATGGTGGTTATCTCCCCACCAGAGAGGAGAACTTCCTTGCCGGAGTCGACATCCACAACAGGGCAGAAGACACATTGGAGGGAAGCTGCTGAATTGAATCCTCCGTCGGATAAACCATACTTTAAAGTGTTGAGCTGGAGGCCAAGGAACACCAGGTTCCTCTAAGGAACCAGGCGGACTTGTCCATATTCAGGATCGAACAGTGCTGGAGGAGGCTCTGAGCACATTCCAGAACCTGGCAGTCCAGAAGATCCCTGGAAGGAGCCTTGAGGAGGTTGTCCATGTAAGGAGTCACCTGAATCCCCCCAATGTGCAGGAAGGCAATCAATGCACCTAAAACCCGAGTGAACACCTGGAGGAGCAGTTGTGAGACCAAAGGGGAGAGAGCAGTGAACTGGAAATGGCCCATGTCGCAGACAAACAGGGGGATAAAAAGGTCAGCCTTAAGGGCACCCTTAAGACTGCGTCAATCAACTGTTCAGCCCAAACAGCAATAGCCCTGTTGACTCAGGCAGAAGCCAAGGTAGGTCTCAAGGATGTACCAATGGTGTTGAAATTAGCCTACAGAAGAGAGTCAAGCTTCCCATCTGTCAGGTCCTTAACAACTGAAGCATCCGCAACTGCCAAAGCAGTGGACTTAGAAAGCCTGGAAATGGGAGAATCAACCTGAGGAGGTGTAGCCCATTGAGCAAAGGCAGCTTCAGAAAAGGGATACAACTTAGAAAATCGCATAGACAGAGATAAGAGCTTGTCAGGAGTCTTCAACTTATCCAAAATGGCCTGATCTACAATGGGATTAGGCAGAAAAATGGTACAGAACTTAGTGTCTCTTAAAGGGATAGTAACACTTCGTTTTAACTTTATTTTATTTTGTAGGCATTAAAAAAACATGAAGAATGATATAAGTCTTATCTCTCAAACCTTTATGGTTTATGAGATATTCACAAGCAAAGTTCCCCTCCCCGCCCCTTTTACCTAGTGTAAGCCATCTCTTCTCAGATGTGAGTCTGGTTGTATGACAGTACAGATAACAGAAGGGGACAATTTTCTTTGTATGAAAACAATGAAAGCCCTCCCCCCCTTGACAAGTTTTTCAGCTTTTTCCGTTATCTTAATTGAAGATTGTCCCTCTCTGCAGTCTACCTGGGCATCTCCCTTCTGATCTGGTTGAACAGGGGGGGGGGGATACTTTGTTTGTGAATATCTCTTAAACCATAAAGGTTTCAGAGATAAGACTTGTATCATTCTTCATGTTTTTTTAATGCCTACAAAATAAAATAAAGTTAAAATGAAGTATTACTATCCCTTTAAAGACATCAGAAGTAGACTGCGGCTCTACAGGAGTAGAGGGAATGTTCAAAGTAGTTAACACCGCCTTAATGAGATCCTCAGCAGAGGGTTCAGGGTCAGTTTCGAAGGGGTTCCCATAAAACTGCAAAGAAGCCCCTTCAGAACACAAACACACCAACCTCAGGATTCCCTATCTGAATCCTCCACAGAGGCCTCAGAGAGATCAGGAATGCCAAGGGCCTTAGGGGCCGCAAACCTGAAGGAAGTGGGGGGTCTCCATGACTGAAGAACCCCCTGAATAGAAAGAGAAAAACTGTGCTTTAGTTGACTTTAAGTCCTTGACCCATGGTGGCTCTTGATCATGGCTGGAAGGCCCTGGCCGATATGCAATGGCCAAAGCACATGAAGGGCATAAATGACCCAAGTACTCTCTAGGAAGTCCTGTATGGCACGAGGAACAGTAAAGTAAAGGGTCAAAGATGATCTTAAGTCCTTAGCCTTAGGCCTAGCCCATGTCCTAGTGGATCTGACAAAAAAGTGTCACAGTAAAGGAAGACCCAAATACTGTCACCCAGATTACAGATTTCACCCCAGAAAGCCCAAAATGTACTTATCTGACAAGCAAAGGGTTAACCTGTGGAGGAGAGCAGACCACAATGGGGACTGCATAGGGAACCAATCAGGAAACTGCCCGCGAAACAGGCGATTAGGGGCAATGTAGTTTTTCTAATACAGAGTACCAATGGCAGAACAGAATCCCCCCCCCAAGCCCTCAAGACCACTGAAGTGTTAGGCAAGGGCAGACAAGAATGAGCCATATCTCAACTCAGTACATAGAGCAGTTGAAGAGATGCCCCAAACAGTCTGTCCCATAGAGATCAATGGAACATTGCGGCTATGTGGTAAAGTGTGCCCTTAAAGGTATGGAATAAAATTTATTCAAGGCGTGCCAAAAGACTATCAGGACCCCAAAAAAGCAAAGGGAACACAATACCAAAGGGAAAATGTGGAAAAGAGTCCCAACGCAGTGCAGTAAAGTATGGAAAGGGTTAAAACACCAAACAGCCAAAATGCTCCAAAGGCTCAGACAGACAACATAGAATATACCAAACATGAGTGCAGGAGGCATGAAGCAGCTTCAGAAAGGCCCCTGTGCGGAGGGAGACTGTGGGACCATGGCTGGCTCCCCTTTTTTGCAGGTCTTCTGTCTTCAGATTAGCATTGTAAGGAAGAAGCCTCAGAGAGACTCCCTCTGGAGAGAGAGACATGGGTTGTAAGGTTCTTTCCCAGGGATGAAATTATGAAATGGTCCACAACCAGCTCCTGGTAACTGGGCAATCCACCAGGGGAAGCCAGTAATGGTAATCCGCCTAGTGGGGGAATTTTGACACCTTTAGACATATCTAAAGAAAAAATAAATAACTAAAAACTAAGCAGAACCGTTCACAGCCTTCCTACCAGGATAATGGAACAAATTTTAACTGGAGGGGGAGCGGCTGGGTAGCCTGCTATGGAGGAGATGGAGGCAACACTCCTGCTCTTCTTTAAAGAAATGTTCCAGCCTACTTGGAGGAGCTGTTGCCTCCCCATGGTACCTGTAAGCTATATTGGACAATTAGCATACCTTGCCCTTGAATTAAATGTAAAAAATTAATTTTTTCAAGAACTGATGTCCAAAACTGTACTCCATAGGTCTAGATGGGGCCTTACCAAGGCTTTATATAGAGGTTGCATTCTATTAGCATTCAGTGCATTGGTGTTTGTTATGCAGTAGAGTGCCCCTATTTGATCATGCAGCAGCTGAGTAATTCCACAAATTGCTGTGAAGTCAATCAATACTCCTAAATATGAGGATTCCCCAAGTAGTGTTTAGTGTAGTTGTAGCATGTTTCTACAGCCCAAATGCATAACCTTACAATTGTTTACATTAAAACGTCATCTGCCACTTTTCTGCCCACTCCGTTTTCTAAATTTGTCTGCAGAGAAAACACATCTAGCCCTGTATGTGTTTCCTTACACATCTTCGTCTCATCAGCAAAAACAGACATTACTTTCAAATCCCACGTCTAGATTTCTAAACAGATTAAAAAGCTTTGGGCCCAGGACTCAACCCTGTGGCATGTCACTTACAACTTTAGACCAACTTGAAAAGGTTCCATCCACAACTCTCTGCATTCTATAATTTAACTAGTTCTCAATCCATGTACAGATATCACCGCCCGAACCAAAGCCTTTTAAATTTATGCAGTAACCTGTTGTAAGGCACATGCAAAATTCAAGTAAACTACATCAGCCATTCCCTTATCCAAATTACTACTTACCCTTTACTAAAATGCAAGTAAGTTAGTCTAACATGATCTGTTCATGCCAACTCTGAAGAATGTTAGTCTTCACATAGTTCTGAATACTGTCAGTTAGTAACCCTTATAATATCTTATACACAATCGAAGTCAAGCTCAGAGGGCTACAAGTTTCCTGGTTTGGATCTGCCTCCTTTTTGAACAATGGTACTACGTCAGCTTTCCTCCAGTCACAAGGCACTATGCATTATGAAGGCAAATAAGTATAATGGCTTTGCCATTATTGAACGAAGTTCCTTAAAGAGGATCACCCCAAAACAAGTTGGTCTTAAAAGGATTCTAGTCTTTACCTGTTAAATCCTTTTCTTAGTCCATTCAGCATACAGGTAACTTTGAGAAGGCGACCGCCCCTTTAAGTTGGCAGGAACAATTCTTTGAAAGAATGCAACGTGCAGCCTTCCTCACCTCCTTAGCCGGTGACTAAATTAGTCCCCTTCCAGTTAGAGTCGATACACTAACCTAGCTAGCTAGCGAGCAAGGAGGAAGAGAGATACTTCTGTAAGCATGAAGACAAAAGGACTCCCACATCCAGCCACAGGAGAACTAAGCATGGTCCCTTGACAGGGTGGGGGACCTGTAAGCTATATGAACTAAGAAAGGGATTTAACAGCCAAGACTAAAATCTGCTTTTCTCCTTCATCCAATATAGCTTACAGGTAACTCTGGGATGTACCAACATTAAGGTTCCCAGTGGTGGGAAAGAAGGCAAGGCCTAAGCGCCAGTCCCCATAATACCAGAACTCCCATGGACTAATCAGAGTACAGTATAGTATAGTATAAACAAAGTGTCAACTGACACTGAACTAACAGCACACCAGAAGCTGAAAACACAGAACACTGAAGAACCAACAGGGTTCAACAGATAAAGATCTCTAAGACAGAGGAAAAAGTCCTAGACAGGCAGAGCTGCCTCCAGGACTTTCCTGCAAAAGCTGGTTTCAGTGTTTGTGCTGGTAGCGTTTGGTAAAGGTGTGCACAGACGACCAAGTTGCCACCTTGCACAGCTGATAAGCAAAAGCATGATTCTTACAGGCCCAGGAAGCCCCAACAGACCTAGTGGAATGAGCTTTGATAAAGGGGTCATGTTTCTTCCTGAATTCATAGGCCGTGTGAATGGTACTTGATGCAAAATGCAATAGTCACCTTGGACACAGCCTTAGCAGCCCTAGGACCCTCACGGATGACAAAAAGTGCATCAGTCTGATAAACAGACTCAATGCAGTGCAAGTACAGAGATCCCTCTCCTTGTCAGATTTGGGGTCAAGACAAAAGGAAGGCACATCAATCACCCGATTGATGTGGAACTCAGACCACCTTAGGAAGAAATTACTGGGAGGTAAGAAGAACTGCCTTATCCCTGTGAAACACCAGGAATGGCGGTCTGCAGGACAATGCCTGCAGTTCAGCAACTCTGGAAACAGAGAATTGCCAAAACAGAAAGCCATTTTCCAATCAGGAGATGAAGAGGAATGACAGCAAAGGACTCAAAAGGAGACTGCTGCAAGACTCCCCGGAACAGATTAAGGTCCCACTAAGGAGTGGGGTGATTAAAGGCAGGGAAAGCATGAGTGACACCTTGGAGGAAAAAAAAAAAAAAAATACCTTGATATCTGGGAGAACAGCAATGCGTCTGACCAAAAGACAAAGAGAAGATGTCTGAACCTTCAAAGAACTCAGGCTGAGGCCTTTGTTCGTCATCCTGTAAAAAGGACAGGACAGTCGACAGATCAAATGCCTGTGAGGATAGATCCCTGTCCACACACCAAGAGGGGAAGATAGACCAAATCCTGTGGTAAGCCTTAGAGGAAACATGTTTCCGAGCTTTAATCATAGTGACGATCACTTCAGAGAAAATCCTCTCTTTCTCAAGACTGAAGATTCAATTGACAAGCCATCAAACCCAGATGCTCCACGATCTCCTTCCACAGACAGGTCCAGCAACTCCAGAAGCCAGGGTTGCTGGGGCCATTATGGAGTAACTGGGATGACCGGAGTCCTCTCCAACTGTAGCCATTTGGCTGAAATTTAAGGAATACTGCCCCGCACCCTACTTCCGGACAGACTGCAGTTACCAGCTCTGTACCGCAGTCAGTCACTCTGCCTCTGCTCCCCTCCCTCTATCTAGCCTCCTCCGATAAGAGGTTTTCTGCCTGTAAGCCGGAGTGAGTTCATTGGCTAGAGATAGCGCCAGCTTACAGGCAGAAAGCCTCCATCATCGTAGGAGGCTGGATAGAGGGAGGGGAGAAGAGAGAGTGACATACTGCTGTGCAGAGCTGGTAACCACAGTCTGTCCGGAAGTAGTGTTCAGGGCAGTATTTACTCCTTAGATTTAGGCCAAATAGCTATCTAAAAAAAAAAACTACTACAATATTACACGTTTACTATATAAACTGCCTATTAAGACAAACTTGTTTAGGGGTGATAGATCCCCTTTAAGAACATCTGGGTGTATACCATCAGGTCCTGGTGCTTTATTCACCATAGCCTATACTAGTCTCTTTTGGCCTTTACCCTCAGTAAGCCATGAACATGATTGAGGAAATCTGGTTTTGTCTGTTTGCCTGTCATTGTTGCTTCCTTTACATATACAGAAGCAAAGGAGTCGTCATCCATAGCTTTATCCTCACTAATCAGTATCACCCTGGGGATGAGCGTTAATGGAGGAAACACGCATGTCGGGTGGAAGCTACACAACATGGATTTCACGTCCATTGCAAAGGCCAGGGGATACCTGGCTAATGTGCAAAACAGGTACATTCCTGTTGTCCCGAGACACAATCATGTCTACTGCTAGGATACACACACCAGTATTGATCTATCTAGGAGAAGTTGCCTCACGTGGAACTGAGCGTAGGGGACGGCTGTTTTTTTTTTTTTTGTTTGTTTGGTTTTCTTGGCAAGGAGAGTTTTGGAGGTGGCTGGAGTCTTGTCGTTCTCCTCCCATGGCTTTTCATCAAGACAAAGTTGTCTTCAGAGCAGTGCCTGCTTTTTTGAAATACAAAAATATATCAGTAATGCTCTGGGCATAATGGATTGTGTAAGCACGGTTCTGCAATGTCTAATCACGCAATCTATTGTTAGTTGCATGGCTGCTATTACAGATCAGATTGATTCTATTTTGAATTTGCGTACTCTTTGGAACGGATTCAGGGCTTAGCTCTAAAAATCACAATAAATCTCAGTCCATTTTTGAAACAATGAATAAAACCCTCTGAATCTTTGCTTTATCTGAAACAGGCTTACAACACTGGTTTGTTAAGTGGTGAATGGCTTGGTGGAATGCTCGAAGACTTCTGTCCGAGTACATTACACATGAAGAAACTGGTTGGGGAGGGGAGGGTGTAGGACACTATGTACCCTTGTTATTTTTTTTGAAGTACCTGTTCGGTTAATAGATTCCCACCATTGTAGGTTGTAATGTATTAATCATCCCACTAATAGAGCATTTTTTTTTGTTTGGGGGAGGGGGGGGTTCTTGCTCCCACCCTTCATGCTGCAGTGGATTTGGGCTCAGACTATTTGGATAAAGTTTTCCGCTCATTCCAGTATGGTGTAGTTTTTCCTCCATATCAAAAGGACTCTGAACATGTTTGGTGTTGAGAAGTGCCTTTATGGTCTCAGTTGCGATATGTAGCATTTTTCTTTTTAAAATCAAAACCTGTGGATTCTGTTTTATGGTAAGAGTACTTTTACCACATGTAGCTTGACTATTTTGTAATTCTGGCCCAAACATTAATGTTAATGCTATTAATGCTTTCTTAGAAGCCACATCTGTGTTCCATAAGCCACAAGTAGTAGTAGGGTGCACTTTGCAGCCATTTTGGCTACTTCTAATGATGCCTCTTCAGCACACACTGTACCATCTTGAAGGAATCCTAATAAAGGAAAACTATTCTCTTTTTGGTGCATTGTCCTGAATAGCTTACAGAATTTGATTTTGCCAGGCTTCCATTGCTCTGCATGCTCATGCAGGGGTGAATTTTGCCCTGACCTTTGTACCATGGTCTGAAAACAGCTTGTTAAAATGATCCAATTCTCATCAGCGGTATCAGAGTGCAGCCACACACTGTACAGGAATGTGGGATCCACCAATGGTGGACTGTACCATAATATATATATTTAAAAAAATTATTTGTCAGGATTATGCCACTCTTCCTGATCTAGTTCTGCAAATGCTGGGAATGCTATTGTAGATTTTTTATGCATTTAAAGAGGGATTTTGGGGGAAATATCTGACATTTTCCTTTGAAAAATTTGTAACTTCTAAAATCACTAATGATTCTACAGATTTTGCACCCTCATTTAAGAGGCCACAGGCAATGAAGGAGTTGGTACAGATTTTTTGGTGAATCAGAAAGCAGTTTGCCCAGCATTTTCTAAGGGTCTTTGCTATTGAGCCTGGTAGGACTTTTACCAATTCTGGCTCTAAATTTGGAGGTAATCTTTTCATGTTGACTGCTCTGTGATGGTAGTACATTGTAAGCATTTAGCATTCTGATTACTAGACATCTTATTAGCAAAGGCAGAGGAAGAGGCTATAATGTCTATTGCTCTTCGCCATCTTTTCTCCCTCTTTGGGCATTGTCATTACATCAGTATATAATTCAAAATTAGTTTTAGCTACTTAAATTGTTTAAAGTGTGATGCTCTTAATGTCAATTTGAACTGTCAGTGTTACATCTGTTAGATTCACCAACTGAGGTAACTGTGCTTGGGTACATGCACACGTCAATACGCACTCTTGCTTCTTACTCTATGCCAGGCTTCGGCCAGGAATTCTGGCCACATATTATTTAGTAGTCACTGATTTCCATAATCACTACATTGCCAGGTTTAGACTGGCAGAATACCACGTAATCACGAAGTGGTTATGATCTAGCCTCTCTGTCATTCCAGTCAACGAACCAGAACAAATGATACGTTAAGTCTGACTTAAAGGGATAGTAATACTTCATTATTACTATCCACCATGTTGTAGCCGTTAAAATTCTGAATTCAACGATACCAGGTGCAGCTCTCAAACCTTAATGGTTTGAGAGATATCCGCTTTCAAAGTTCCCTCTCCCCGGGACTGGCGGAGGCTCTGCAGCAGTGCTCAGATCTTGTTATAGAAACAGAAATCCTTCACTAAAATAGTCTGAGTGTGCTTGCAAACCAAGCACACGTAGAAGACCATTTCAGTGATGGATTTCTGTTTCTATAACGCGATCTCAGGACTCCTGCAGAGCCGCCTCTTGCTCACAGACCAAATTCCCCTGCTCTCAGCAAGAACGCAGACATCAGGGAAAAAGCCAAAGAGAGGGAACTTTGAAAGCAGATCTCTCTCAAACCATAAAAGGTTTGAGAGATGCCGTTGGTATCTCTGAATTCAGAATTTTAAGGGTTACAACATGGGAGTAGTAATAATGAAGTATTACTATCCCTTTAAGTGCTCACTGTTATGGCTCAACTTTTATATTATCCATGCTGTGTTCAATTCACTGACAGTATCATGTGGAGAAATCCAGTATGTTTTTAGAGAGAGATTGCTGTTCCAAAGGACACATTGTGAATGACTGTACCATTACCATCTTTTTTAGTGCGAAATCCAGTTCAAATAAGGATTTAAAGGGATAGTAATTGTTTTTAACCCATTTTAATATTGTAGCCATTAAAAATATGAATTGAATGAGCCATGTCCCAAATATTTACAGTTTGAGCAATCGAAGCATCTAAAGTTCACCCCTCCCGCCCCCTTCAGAAATGTCAGCTCTCTAGCTGACAGAAGCTGTTCCTGGTCCCTGGACCTCCTGAGTCTCTTCAGCAGATACAAAATAGCATTATATAGGAAAATATTTAATTGGAATGGTCTACAAGATGTGCTTGCAAACCAGGCACACTTTGTAGACTGTCCCAATTAAGTATTATCTATATATCTATCACTATTCTGGCTCTGCTGAATAGCCTCCGCCGGTCCCGTGACCAGGATCAGCTTCTGTCAGCTAGAGAGCAGACATCTCTGAAAGGGTCGGGAGAGGGGAACTTTAGATGATTCAATCGCTTAAACTGTAAAGGTTTGAGACAAGGGACATAGGTCATTCTTTTAATATTTTTAATGCCTACAATATAAAAATGTGTATTAATATTTTTAATGGCTACAATTTTAAAATGTGTTCAAAAGAACCATTACTATCTCTTTAATAAAACGCAAATAAAATCATAAAGTCTGTAAATAAATATTCCTGCACCTCCTCTAAGATGCAGTAACTCCATGGCCTGAAACCTGTGCTACAACTGCTACAGTAGCCTATGAAGAGTTGACTGACTGTCGTCCGTAGACTTCTGTAGCAATAATAACACCAAGGATCAGGCAATGAAAGTATTGCACAAAATAAATAAATAATAAAATGCATATATTACACATATAAATTAGCTGTAACATCTCAGCACAAGAAGTAACCTTGTTTTACTCTGCAATACAAGTTTTCACAAATAAAATACAATTTCTCCTAGTTGTGTGTAAATTGCTCAGTTATGGTTGAAAAGAAAGGTCATGAATTCAACCATGACACCATGGTTCAAGTTTAATTAAGGTTAATTTAATAAGCTGCCAACTGTTCACTCACCTGGCCATGCCATGCATAGTGCAGGATGATGGCAGAGTTGGGATGGTTACCAAGAAATATCGGCATCAGAGTAGATATGAGCTCATGACGCAAGGTGTGCCATGACGTGTTAATCTGAAGTAAGGCCAACACCAGCATATCTGGGCAGTGCTTTATGGGGTAGCTGAAGAGTTGTTTTACTTGCTCGTATTGCCCCACCTCAGCCAGCCGAAGCAGAGACTCAATAAGATCCAAGCTTTTCCTAAGAAGAAATAAATAATTAAGGAAAATATACAAAACTAAAAACAGGACTTGCCCATAGCTGCATCATAAAAACAGTAAAAGGTTTGCAGATCTATAAAACATGGCCATACATCTTAATAAAATAAACGATTTATGAGATCATATTGAATATTGACATTTTATTTTGGAAGTAAAAAGGAGAGGCCAGTACTTAACATGTTACAAAACAAAAAATTAGAGTAATTGCTAATATTGTGGTTATGCGACTGAACAGTAGCACAGGAGTCTTATGACATTTTTCAGTTACTGGATTGACAGAGGAAAGAAAAAAAAAAAATCCAAAAAGGAGTAATAAATAGTAAATAGCCTTATATCAATGCAGCATTTTAAAAGGGAAACAGGCTACGGCCGCTGTTTGCACTAAAACATTTTTCATTGTGAAAGTAGTGACAGTGTTCATATAAGAAAGTGTTAGTATTAGAAAGTGTTTTTTAATAAAAAGACAGATACATTAAGGGTTAAATCCTTTGAATGCTAGGAGTTTAACCCTTTGATTTTCAGATGGTACAAAATGTTGCACACCTTGACAGAGTGTTAACTACAATGGGGTAGTCAGTGAAGAATTTCATAAGGTGTGGGTGGGAGAAATGAGAGTTCTCTAAAAAGGATGACCGGTATCTCCTTTGCTTAACAGCACTAGGTCAGCTCAATTACGCAATATAATTATAAAAGAGCATTTTAGTCTTACCTGTTAAATCCTTTTCTCTTAGTCCATACAGGTTACTGGTAACTTTGGGTAGGCAATCCACTCCTTTAATTGTAGGCAGGAACAATTCTAGAATTGTATGCAGGGGGTGGAGCCTACCATCCCTCCTTGGCTCCAGAAAGATTTGAGACACTATTGACTGAATAGTAGACGGGAAAGACGACTCCTGTAGGCATGACCACAAAGGACCCACACAGTCTGCCACAGGAGAGCCAAGCATGGTCCCTTGACAGGGTGGAAGACCAGTAACCTGTATGGACTAAGAGAAAATGATTTAACAAGTAAGAATAAAATCCTCTTTTCTCTGTCATCCAATACAGGTTACTGGCAACTCTGGGATGTCCAACCATTGAGTTTCCCAAAGGTAGGAAGTAAGGAAAGGACCAGGCGCAAGGCCCCCCCAAAGTCACCAGAGCAGATATGAACTATAAGATCAAAGACAGCCCAACAACTAATGAAGTGTCAACAGACACTGAACAGGGGTAACAGCACCCCAAACTGTTACACAGCACACTGAACTAGAGCAAACGGGGCTCAAAGTGAAGGAAGCACCAGGAACCAAAGAAAATCCTAGACAGGCAAAACTGCCTCCAGGATTTTCCTCCCAAAGCTAGCATCAGCCGATGCAAACATCCACACGGTAGTGCTTCGAAAAGGTGTGCACAGACGACCAGGTGGCAGCCTTGTGCAACTGATCAGCGGAGGCCTGATTCTTGTAAGCCCAAGAAGCCCCAACAGATCGCGTAGGAAGAGCCATGACCCAAAAGGGGACAGGCTTCTTCCTCAGCTCGTAAGCCTTACGAATAGTGGACTTGATCCAAGAAGCAATAGTCACTTTGGATGCAGATCTTCCTACCCTGGGACCCTCAGGAATGACTAACAGTGCAGCAGACTGCCTGAAACTCATTGAGATGTACATAAAACTTGAGATAACGCACCACATCTAACAAGTGGAGATCAAAGAACAAACCTGCGCTCCTCCATACCCATGTGTAAATGTGTACCCTGACAGGCATATATAATAAAAAAAGTGTATATATGTATCCTAACCTAGGTAAATATACTAAACTATTAAAAATTGAGAATTTAGGCCATCATTTGGCCAAAGAATGTAAGCTTGCCAACCCCGTCAAGGTATCAGGTTCTGGCAAGTACCTACTCTACTGCACCTTTAATTACTATTTAACATTAAAATAAATTAAAATTATGGGTTTGACAAAGCAGCTAAAGATGTTATAAGGAAACGCGTACCTAATTCTATAACACGGTGTATGCAATTAAAAACAAAAGAACACACTACTAATTTAAAAGGTGTACGAGTACTTGCTTGGTATGAAACTTCCTTAGCCTGCAGGATGTGGACACTGGCAAAAAAGGAGATCGATTTCCTGTCAGAGGTAGGGTGAGGGCAGAAAGAAGGCACCACAATCTCTTGATTGATGTGGAATTCAGACGACCTTCGGGAGAAACTCCTGAGAAGTGAGAAGCAAAGCCTTGTCCTTGTGAAACACCAAATAGGGTGGTTTACAGGACAGAGCATGCAACTCCACGACACAGCGGACAGACAGTCACCAGGAGGAAGGCCATTTTCCACATCAAGAGGCGTAGAGGAATAGTTGCCAAGGACTCAAATGGGGGGCGTTGAACGCCCAAAACCAAATTAAGATCCCACTGAGAAGCATGAATCTTAAAGACAGAATGAGCATGAGCAACGACCTGGAAAAAAAACCTTGACATCAGGAAGGATGTCAATGCCCTCTGAAAGAAAACAGAGAGGAGAAGTCTGAACCTTAAGGGAATTCAAACGGAGGCCCTTATCCACATCGTCCTGCAAAAAGGCCAGGACCACAGACAGATCAAATTCCTGAGACAGGTCCCTGTAAGCACACCAAGATAGAAAGGTCAACCATACACTATGGTAGATCTTGGAAGAAACAGGTTTGCGGGCACTGAGCATAGTAGCCACCAGCCCAGAAGAAAAACCTCTTCAATATTGAGGATTCAATTTCGAAGCCATCAAAGTTAGCCGATGAACATCCTCCTTCCACAGGTAACCCTGTAGAAGAAGATCCGGACGGTAACGGAGCCGAAAGGGCTCCACGAGCACCGGAAACCAAGCTTGGGGAGGCCAGTACGGAGCAATCAAAATTACTGGACAGCGTTCCAGTCACAATTTCTGTAACACCATGTGGAACATTGGGAGGGGAGGAAAGATGCAGGCCAGAGGTAATAGCCAAGGAATGGACATCTACTGCCAGAGCTAGATGGTCTCTCCAACAAGAGCAGAACCTCGGTAACTTCCTGTTGTGTCTCATTGCCATCAGGTCGAGGTAAGGAGGACCCCATTTCTGAACAATGAGGTCGAACACCTCTGGGTGTAGCTCCCACTCTCCATTGTCCACTGTGTGTCAACTGAAGAAGTCCGCAATGACGTTGTCTATGCCAGGAATGTGTTCTGCCAGGAAAAAATAGCCTTGACCTCTAACCAAGCAGCGAGACTTCTTGTTCCACCTTGCTTGTTGATGTAAGCCACAGCCATGGCGTTGTCGGACTCCGACACTGGACATCTCAGTTGGAAGACTGTCTGGTCCGAGTGGAGTCCGACAACGCCATGGCTGTGGCTTACATCAACAAGCAAGGTGGAACAAGAAGTCTCGCTGCTTGGTTAGAGGTCAAGGCTATTTTTTCATGCCCTTCGACACTGGACATCTCAGTTGGAAGACTGTCTGGTCCGAGTGAAGGGCATGAAATATTGCCCGAAGCTCCAATATGTTGATCAGAAGGAGGGACTCCTCCAGAGACCACCGACTGAGCGTTCAAGCAAACCAGCACCACTCCCCAGCCGGAGAGGCTGGCATCCGTCGTCACCTTGGTACAGAAGGGTACCAGGAAGGACTTGCCCTTCAGCAGGCTGGAAAGGTCGAGCCACCATGACAAACTCCATTCCACATGAAGAGGAAGAGAAGAGAGGATTTTAGTCTTACCTGTTAAATCCTTTTCTCTTAGTCCATACAGGTTACTGGTAACTCTGGAAGGGAGGTGATCTGCCCCCTTTGTAGGCAGGAACATTTCTCTAAGTGTATGCAGGGGGCGGAGCATCCCTTCCCTCCTTGGCTGCAGCTAGCCAACCAGATCCAGAAAGATTTGAGACACCAACTATGACTAGACAGTAGAAGGGAAGAAGACTCCTGTGAATATGACCCTGAAGGACCCCCACTGTCTGCCACACGAGAGCCAAGCATGGTTTCTTGACAGGGTTGGAGACCAGTAGCCTGTATGGACTAAGAGAAAAGGATTTAACAGGCAAGACTAAAATCCTCTTTTCTCTGTCATCCAATACAGGTTACTGGTAACTCTGGGATGTCCAACCATTGAGTTCCCCAGAGGCGGCAAGAAGGCAAGGACCAGGCGTAAGACCCCCAAAGTCACCAGTGCATCTATGAATCAACAGGTCAGAGATAGCACAACAAAACTGAAGTGTCAACGGACACTGAACAGGGGTAAAAACACCCCAAGAACACGCTGAACTAGAGCCAACAGGGCTCAACAGTAAGGAAGCACCAAGAACCTAAGAAGATCCTAGACAGGCAAGACTGCCTCCAGGACCTTCCTCCCAAAGCTGTAGTCAGCCGAAGCCAGCACATCCACACGATAGTGCTTCAAAAAGGTGTGCAGAGGACCAAGGGGCCGCCCTGCACAGCTGATCCGCAGAAGCCTGATTCTTGTAGGCCCAAGAGGGCCCCCCCCCAATGGACCTGGTGTAATGAGCCGTGACCCGAAAGGGAACGTGCTTATTCCTCAACTCTTAGGCCCTACGAATAGTGGACTTGATCCATGACGCAATAGTCACTTTGGATGCAGGTCTTCCTGCCCTAGGATCCTCAGGAATGACGAGCAGAGAGTCAGAATTCCTGACAGATTCAGTGCAACGGACATAAAACTTGAGACAACGCACCACATCAAACAAGTGGAGATCTCTCTCCTTGCCAGAGGAGGGGTTAGGGCAGCAAGGCGCACACCACAATCTCCTTATTGAAGTGAAACTCAGAGGCCACCTTGGGTAAAAACTCCTTGGAAGTGAAAAGCACCGCTTTATCCTTGTGAAAGACCAGATATGGCGGTTTACAGGAAAGAGCTTGTAACGCCACAACACGGCAAACAGACAATTGCCAGGAGAAAAGCCATTTTCCACGTCAAGAGACAGAGGAATAGTAGCCAAGGACTCAAAGGGAGGGTGTTTAAGCAAGCCTAAAACCAAATTAAGATCCCACTGAGGAGTGGGATTCCGGAAGGCAGGACAAACACGAACGCCGCCCTGGAAGAAAACCTTGACATCAGGAAGGACGGCAATGCGCTGTTGAAAGAAAACAAAGCGTCTGAACCTTAAGAGAACTCAAACTGAGGCCCTTATCCACACCGTCCTGCAAAAAAGCCAGGACAGAAGGTAGATCGAAATCGTGGGACAGATCCCTGTCAGCACACCAAGAAACAAAAGTTGACTAGATACTGCAATAGATCTTGGAAGAAACAGGCTTACAGGCACTAAGGATAGTAGCCACCACACCAGAAGAAAAACCCTTCTTCCTTAATATTGAGGATTCAGTCTCCAAGCCATCAAAGTGAGCTGGTGAACATCTTCCTTCCACAGGTAACCCTGTAGAAGAAGATCCGGACGGGAGGGGAGCTGAAAGGGCTCCACCACAGAGAGCCAGAAGCTCCGGAAACCAGGATTGACAAGGCCAATACGGAGCAATCAGGATGACTGGCAATGTTCCATCCACAACTTCCTTCACACCCTGGTCAACATGGGAAGAGGAGGAAATATGTAGGCCAGAGGAAATATCCATGGGATGGACATTGCATCTACAGCTAGAGCCTGAGGGTCTCTCTACTGAAAATCAAAGTAAAACATGAAAAGGTGTAGGTCATCAATAGAACATGTGAGGATACCCAAAAAACACTAACCCAGTAGGAAAAGTGTTAGACACCCCCCCAAAAAGTGCCAAACCAGCAGTTAAAGGGTTAAGTTACCACATAAACCTGCTCCAAACACCCAACAGACATACACAAATACACCAAAATGAGTGCAGAAGTGTACAATAAGAACTCCAGAACACAACCCCTGTGCGGATGGGCACTGTGGGACAAGTGGACCTGCAGCACTCAAAGGGTAGCTCACCTTTCCTGCAAATCTTCTGTCTTCAGATTACCATGCAGCCAGAAGTACCTCAGTGGGTAACTCTTGGGGAAGCACTTGGAATCAAGAATTTCTCCCTCAGGGCTTAAGGTCCACAAGAAGCACCTGGATACTGAGCTAGCCACATTGAAGGGCATTGTCAGTCATGGTAATCCGCCTAATGGTGGTATTCCATATCTGACAGAAAATAAAGATTCTAAAACTATAGCAGAACTGTTCTACACCTGGTGCTGTTGCACCGAAGGAATAAATCTTTCTGGAGCTGGTTGGCTAGCTGCAGACAAGGCGGGAAGGGAGGCTCCACCAACTGCATAAACTTAGATAAATGTTCCTGCCTACAAAGGCAATGTGTAAGTATGTGTCCTGAAGATCCAGAGAAGCAAGGCATTCCCCCTGGGGACATGGCAGCAATCGCTGTCCGTAGAGACCCCTGGTGATGAGTCCGCGTCACAAAGGAATTGAGATCCTTCAAGTCCAAAATGGGACGACAACCGTCATCCTTCTTGGAGTCCACAAAGAGGTTTGAGTAAAAACCCATACCCCTGTCCTGAACTGGCACTGGCTCTAGACCATCCTTGTCCAGAAAAGCCTGAACAGTGCTGTCGAACAGACTGCGTTTCTCTGCACCCTGCGGCGTGTGAGGAGGACAAAAAGAAAAGGGAGGAAGAGAGATTAAAGGGATCCTGTACCCTTCTTCACCACCTGTAAAATCCATGGGTCCGCCACTGAACCCTCCCAAATGCTGTGATAGTGTTGCAGACGACCACCCACAGCAGAGTGCGGACCTGGGTTCGGCGAGTCATGCCAAAGGCGGCTTGGAAGCCTTGGGCTTCCATTGTTGTTTGGGCTTGGAGGACGTATGCAGAGCTGAGGGAGCCGTCTGGTTCATCAGACAGGTCTCATTCTGAAAGGAACAAAAATACCAATTACGTTTAAGCGGCAATTTCTTCTTGGGAACCAAGGGTAGAAGAGTACTCTTAACCCCCTGTGGCCTCACTGATCAGATCCTTAAGATCTGGCCCAAACAAAGAGGTACCCTGAAAGGGTAAGGAAAGTAAAGCTTTCTTAGAAGCAGTGTTGGCAGACCAGATCTTGAGCCAAAGAGCTACCACAGACCTGGTGGAAACCCTACCCACCAAACGGACAGCACCAAATAAGGTAGCAGAAACATAGTGCTGAGCCTCAGAAATGTTGGCAAGGTGGTGCAACTTATCCGAGGTAGGCACATCCTGACAGACAGTCCGGGTGAGCTGTTCAGTTCAGACAGAAATGGCCCAGTTCACCCATGCTGCTGCAAATGCTGGACACATGGCAGAACCAGCAATGGCAAAAATGGACTTGAGGGAGACTTCAAGTTTGTCAGTCCAATCCTTCAGGGAAGAGGCATAAGAGACTGGTAAGGCAGCAGACTTAGACAGCCTGGAAACAGGAGCATCCACTTTAGAAGGATGAACCCACTGAGCAAGTACAGCTTCAGAAAAAGGATAAAGCTCGACAGATTTCTTGGACACAGAGGGTTTTTTGTCCATGGATTTCAACTCTTCAGACACAAGGTGGTCAAGAGTGGGGTTAGGTGGAAAAGTAAGTAAGGGGCTTTTTTAGGCTCCTGGAACACAGAGGGATCAGAAGGAACCTCCTGGACTAAGAGAATGTTAAGAGTAGTTAAGACATCTCTGATCAGGCCCTCAGCAGAGGGGTCAGGGTCAGTCTCGAAAGGGTCCCCAAAAAAACAGAGGAGCCCAACACAGAACATTCCTCAACATCCGAATCCACCAGCAGTTCCTCCTCAGAGGAATCTGACACGTCAGGTACTCCTTGAGGTTTGGGCAGGGAAGACTTGACTGCGGATGGGGCCTGCGAAGACTGAAAGGCCCCCTGTAACAGTGATGGAAAGCGTTGCAATGTAGACCTAAGGTCCCTAGTAGCAGCCTTGAACTGTTGCACCCAAGCTGGCTCTAATGCATGGCTGGAGGTTCCTGGAATGCTGTCGGGGACAACATACTGGGCATAAATGACCTGTGAATTCTCTAGGTAGCCCTGAGTGATAGGAAGAGCAATGCACAGGGGGATACAGAGACCCCCGCCTCCTTAGTCTTAGGTCTGGCCCCAAGCTCCAGCGGTATAGACAGACATTCTCACAGTGTCAAATAACCTTACTGTATAATTCACCAAATTATAGTGTGTAGGACTAAAGTTTCACCCCAGAAATCGCTAACAAACTTATCTGGCAGGCAAAGGGTTAATCAGCAGAGGAGATAAGGAGACTCCAAGCCCTGCATAGGATACTCGCTCTGGAAAGATCACAAAATGGCTGCCACAGCAGGAGCCAATCAGAAATGAGCGTGCAAAGAAAGCGCTCATGGGAAATGTAGTTTTACCAGAAAAAAGTACCCAAACAGTGACCGAAGCACCCTGAGCCCCCCCAGCACACTAGAAACATGAACCGGATGAGAGAGTTTACAATCTGAATTTACCAATATCACTAAAGATGGGCTTCAATAGACCAGATGTGTGACCTAGAGGCAGACGTCAATAGAGATGACTGGGTTTAAAGAGATTTTAAATATCAAATTAGTATTACTTTTAAACCATTGAATTTTTTACAGTCATTAATTCAACACTTACCATGTAGCAATTTCCCGATTGTCATCTTCTGGTGGTGCCTTCAAAATGTCAGTGGCTACAGCATGACAGGGGTAGTCAGCAAAGCAGAATACCTCAGGATTCATTAGCGAATGCTGAATAAAGGAGAGCTGGAGGGAACAGGTGTAAACAAATTTTTAATAAAAAAACATTTTCAGACAAAAATGTGTTATTAATAAGTATCTTCGTACCTGGCCCTCAGCATGTTTCCAAGGTCTGTAGATTAGATCAACAGGAAAAACCTCCATTCCAAGTCCCCTCTGGATGCCATATACCACTGTCTGAAGACCTTTGCTGTCTCGAATTTGAAACCCTGGGTTATCAAGCTCATATGTTACCTCTTTGAAGTTTAGACTGGGATTCTGAAGAGAAGGAATGAGGGTGGGGGAAAAAAATAAATAAATACAAACAAACAAGTGCTGGGAGCGTTATTTCATATTATAAAACTTTTTATTAATAATAGACACACACTATATATAAAACACACTTTCCAAGTCCTCAGTGGGTGTTTCCATCTAAGGGCCAAAATTAAATTTTACCAGCAGAAGAAGAAAACTTCACCATACTGCAAGAAAGGTACTGTACAGAGCTCGCCCACGCTGAGGCACAGTGTGCTATACAATAAAAGTGAATAATACCTGTCAGAAGTTCCGTCCCATGAAGCACCAATGCATTCTTGTACTAATTGAAGCGGCTTTCAGTGCTGTGTGTGGCAATCAAATGGGGGGCTAGTATTTTTAATAGGACTAGTTCTTTTCTAAAACACTCTCTGTTGGAGCAGTTAGTTTTCATTTATCACAGTTTTTATTGTGATCAGTTGGGAAGAATTTTTGTCAAATCATCTTAGGCACTTTAGTCCCTTTGGTAAATTACACAGTATATATTCTCTATTGCTTCCAACGTGTCAGCGTCCAGAGGAGAGAAGAAAACTAAGGGCAAAGGCCCTTCTGCCACATGCAAATCCTGTAATGTTAAAGTTTCAAACAATGTATCTGTATGTACTAAATAAATGGACTTGGAGGCTAGTAGGGCTACCACAACAGTAAAGTTACCCCCAAATCCTGAACCAGAGTAGGCCAAGACTTCACTTGGTTCAATTGCCAATACTGATTGTGCCTGGTAAAAGACCTCCACCCAAAAACCCTCAAGACTCAATTCCACAAACCCTCCCCTTTTCTATGGCAGAGGGGTAACACAAGATGACAGTGATACAGAATTCATTGATTCTCTCATTAAAGCAATTTTAGAAGTTCTTTAATTATCAGATGACCAAGTCGTTAACGCAAATTGTTTAAATGTAAAACTAAATTGGCTGTCACTTTTCCTGCCTATAAGAAACTTGTCCAGATATCAGATGAATAAATCCCTGATTATATCCAATATTTGAACAAACTTATCAATTTCCAAAAGAAAAAGGTAGACCTTTGGTCTGAACCACCAGCAGTTGCCAGTCTCCGGACTGTTTAAACATATTCCTGTAACTCTTCAAACTAAATCAGCCCTTAAAGATCCCGCTGACAAAATGATTGATAGATTATATATATATATATATATATATATATATATATATATATATATATATATATATATATATATATTTTTATATATTTATTTTTTTTTTTTTTTTTTTTTTTTTTTTAAACACACTTACAGATCAATCCTTTTCTATTAGTCCATTGAGGGATCCAGGGCATCCTACTCCCAGAAAACTGGGTGAGGATGCCCTGGCGTTCTTCGTGGCAGCTAGATGAAAAATGAAGGCAGTTAGGTAGGCGGAGGGAGTTAGCAGCTAAGAAGTGGGAGGAGTTTTTATAAGGGTGCCCTGCTTCTTATAGGCACGCTGCATAACCCTATGGTCCCTACATCTCTCAATAGACTAAGAGAAAAGGATTCATCAGCAAAAAGAAAAAAAATAAAATAAAATTTTAAAAAATCCCTTTATATTATTCCAGCCATCTGGTGGCAGAGATTTTACCACATCTCACTCTCACTGGCGACAGAACTGTTGGAGCCTCCCCACTACAGTTTTGTCATCCATGTATTTTCACTGTTTCCTGCATTCCACTGCCAATGGTGCCCAATATGTGCATCAGCCAGACACAGTTTTTACTCCGAAAGGAGTGCTTCCAGCCTCTGGACATGGGAGTGTACGTTTAAAAGGATAGCAATGCTTCATTTTAAGGAGGTTTAAAATTGTGCATATCTAAAAAATAAATGAAAAGAAGCAAATCCCATCTCTCTAACTTTGCTAGTTTAAGAGATAATAGTCTAAAGTTCCCTCCCTACCTCCCTCGCTCCCAGGCACACTTTGTAGACCGTTCTAATAAAGAATTTCTTTGTAGATAATGCTACGATGGCTCTGCTGAAGAGCTGTCCAGCCCCGAGAGCAAGAGCGCTGATATCTGTAAAAGGAGTGGGAGGGGAGAATTTAGAAGCTTAGCTCTCTTAAACTAGCAGTTTCAGTGATGGAAGTCCTTTTTTCATTTTTAATACGCACAATTTTAAACTTCCTTAAAATGATTATTGTTCCTTTAACAGCCATGAATGCAATAATATCATCCCTTCCATATCAACCATATTGAAGCAGCTCAGTTAAAGGTCTAAGTGCCTAGAAAAAGCAAAGAACAGCTGCATATTTGGACCTTGGGGGGATAGAGATTCAAAACCTGCACAACTGAGAAGGCAGTGCACCCATCCTCCCGATAGCAAATGATTGGGAAAAGAGCTGGCTAGGGTAGCCAGTTACCTCACTAAACCATAATTTGATGCCAAGTAAAAACAGAGGACTCACAGAACCACTAAGAAAACAGTACATGACAGCCAGTGAACAGGTTCTCTGCCTTAGGTCAATGTAGGAACTGGCAGGATTAGCCAGGCATTTACTTAGAGATTTAAGAGGGACTGAACTTTAAACCGAAAACCACAAAATACATTTAATATCACTCCTGAAATTATTTTTTAGCTTCCCATCATCAAGGATCATCCTTGGATCGGAAAAGCCTTGGAAAAAGTGAAGAACCAGTACACATGACACTCACCAGCTCTTTGACAACATCTATAAGGACTTCCACATTCCAGGTGTGAGCCTGTACTCCATCGTTTTTATCTTTCCCATCACTCCAGATTCCACTGCCAGGTGGTGAGATAGTCTACAACAGAAAACAAAAGGAGGGAAGGAATATTACATTTAAAAAAAAACACATTTAGTATGAGAAGTTAACCCCTCAGGGACCCTTGACGTACCAGGACCGTCAAGCGTAAATTTGCTCGAACGACCCTTGACGGTCCTGGTACGTCACGTACTTTTTACTTACAGCGCTCTACCGGGAGCGCTGTAAGTAAAAATAGGGCATGAAATAGACCACTCCAAGATCGGAGCGATCTGTTTCAAGCCCCATAGTGACGCGCCGATACACGCGACAGGTCACGTGTACCGGTTCGTCAAAGTGCCCCTATGCGGTCGTTATGGGACGGAAATGTCCCATAACCTCCAGTCCTTAAGGGGTTAATCTATACATTTTTTTTTATAGATTGAATCTCCATATATCTCCCTCATCTCTCTCAAAGAGAAAACAATTAAATAAGCTCTCAGAGGGAGAGGGAGGGAGAGAGAGAGAGAGAGAGAGAGAGAGAGAGAGAGAGAGAGAGAGAGAGAGAGAGAGAGAGAGAGAGAGAGAGAACCCCAAGGAAAAAACACACACGGCCACCACACATACACACAACAAGAACGGCCTCACTCGCACATCTTCTACACCCAAAAATTCCAGAGCAGCAGAGGAACCAGGGGGCATTTGAAGCAGAGGGGGGCCTCCTGATTACAGGTACTGCCATCATTCCATGCCGATAACCATACAGCTTGCTGTAACAGGCATAGGTGGGGGCTGATTACAGGTATACAGTGACATTAACCCTTTGAGTGCCACAAATGCAAGCAACGCACTGCGTTGTGCCTCTGGTACTCAAAGGGTTAAGTCTTGAACTTCAGAAACCTATCTTGAGTGCAAGACTGCCTCCAAGGGAGCCAGAGCAGCAGATGAAGAGGAGATCGTCATAGGTACTGGCATTGTTTCCAGGAACCTCACTCATACGCACAGACAGGACAGCAGGCAAACAGAATCACACGTGTTAACCCTTTCAGTCCCACAGGGCAACGCAATGCGTACCCCTCTGAACCTGAAAGGCTTAATATATTCTTGCGTCTGTTTGTGAAAACACCGCATTATCTTTTTGCTGTGTCTGTCTCAGAAGGGTACAAAAAGAGGGGGAGCCAAGTTCACAGAAGTGCGCATAACATACAGAGTAAAGTGAGGGAGAAACAGAAAGACGCATTCAGTCCACCAAACGCTTACACAATAGAGTTGTATATCCTGCCCAGAGAAGACACTGCGACACCAGAGGGGACAGTTTTACAAGCATACACACCATAGCTTTCTATATCGTGCACAGGAGACACCACATACAACACTAGGTCATAACCTTCTATATCGTACACAAGAGACACCCATATACAAGGCTATGGTGTATGCTCTTGTAGGACTGTCACCCCGGGTGCTGCAATGTCTTCTCTGGCCAGGATATGCAACTCTACATTGTGACAGTGGCCAGGATATGCAACTGTACCATCTGCAGGATACAATTACCGTGATTCAGGGGCACTTTGACACCTGTTAAGCCCCACCCCCACTCATTATTAAGCCCTGCCCTTTTTGATGCCAATTGTGCCCAACTGGAGTAAAATTTGTAATATAGCCTGTTTAACCCTTTGAGTGCCAGAGGTATATGCATCACATTGCAATGCATTGTGTAGCACTCTGGGACTCAAGGGGTTAAGACGAAAGGACATGTTCCTCTATTTCCTTCATGCTCTGCACAATGCAATGTAAATTTATCTGGTACTTTAAGGGTTAAATCTAACACTTTTCTACTGTACCCTTAACACTAACCTCTCACGCCATTATCCCCAAACCTGAAAACTAATCCTAAGCCAGGGATGCTTAAATATTGGACCCCAGCTGTTGAGGACTACAACTGTCAGCATTCCCAACCATCCACTAGTTCTTATAGAAATAGCAGATACCAAAAAATCCATCAGTAAATTGTTTATTCAATACCCCTGATGCTGTTCCTTTCACTGACAAGTGTCTGTATGCACCATCAAAAAAACAAAACAGATCTGAAATTACATAGATCCACATCTCACTTTAGCCATACGTGGATAATATCCACATTGAACAGAATTTGCATATTACCCACAATTCTCACATTAGCCATGACATATCACATCACTGCTTGAGGGGTATTCAACGCATTGGTTTGGATACTTCTGCGGCAGAGAAAGGTTTCAGTGCCAAAGAGGTATCCATACAATGGAATGTGTTTGATACCTTCTCTTTGGCACTAAAGGAGCTTAAAGAAACCAAACAAAATGTCCAATATCTTGAGTTCCATAAGTGACAGGAGGTATGTAACACCTTCCACTGCATGGATAGGTCTTTGCTTCGCAAAATCAAACTTTTCAATGTCGCAAACTTACCCAAACCACTGTCAATCTGTGTTCAATACCCCTAAAAGGATTTAATCCCCACGGGCAACATCGTGCCCCTTTTGCTTTTATATTATATTATATATATATATATATATATATATATATATATATATATATATATATATATATATATATTATATATATATATATATATAAACACACATCTACCCATATCCCTCGTTTCCACACCTGTAAATGAATACCATCAGTCAAGCCACAGTGTGTCCGGGCCATCATGCCAAGTACTCTGGCAACCTGCACAGCTGTGACTTCTCGAACTCCAAACTGAACAATGATATCGCGGCATTCTTCCACACTAAAATAAAAATTTGTTGATTCAAATGTGAGACAAAAAACATGCTACTTAATATAGCAAATCTAATATCAACAAGTTGTACTGCTTTTCTATGTTTGTCACTTCTCTCTAGAGGTATACTCAAAGCCCTTCTGTGTCAATATTACATCCTGATGCAAAACTACTGAAACCTAGTGCTACTGTGTGGCTAGAAGAGAATGCTGGATGCTGCTAAATGGAATAAAATAAGTTTCTTACAGACAGCAAGTTGCTTCCCACGTGATTGTGAATGGCGAGACTACAGGATGAGCAAGGGGCAAGTTTTCTGACCCCAAGTTCAGCTTCCCCACTTACTGGACTTTGCTCACAATAATTTGTTAGTCTACGGTAGGAGTAGCGGATACTGGCCCTCAACTACAGTGCATATTTAGAAATATTCCAGATAGAATACAGGTCGACCAATTAGTGGCTCCATCATTTTAATGTGTCTTAAGCAATATTTTGACAACATGCACTGCTGGAAGCTCTTAAGGACCAGGGTTGGTTACACCTGGTCTCGAGAGAGCAACCCAACAAAAGAGATTCCATTGCAGCAAGCAATAGATGCACTATGCATCCCTGTCCAATTTCCAACTGAGCTCTTAGTGCTGTGTTGCTCTATAGAGAGGACTGCTCACAAAGCAAGTATACCATCTGATCCTTCTACAGTTTAGAAAAAAGGAAAATGATTCATTAATAACTTTCTACTTTAAAAACTTGTTATCTTCTGGGATATATATTCAGTTGCACTGGGTACTGACCTGGCACAGAAGCTGTAGCCCACTTCCTGCATAAAGTCTGCCAGAGAGCTGTCCATCATGGTTTTGGTGATGCCTCCAGAATCAGACAAGATTCGGTCCATTAGGATGTCCCGTTTTTCAGGGTAGAGCAGTGGTGCAAGCACCACCGGGCAGCGTTCCTGTGGGAAATCTGACCAAAGTAGACATTTATTACATAGACTGCCAATGTCATATACATTTACATCAGTAAGTTGTTCCTTTACAGCGGTGCTGTTAGTACACCATCCTATGGACTGCTCTGGTCTGTAGACCATAAATCTCCACAGGATGGTGTAGCAACAGCTCCAATGTCAATTTTCAGGCCACTGTGATATTGCACAAAAAAAAGAAAAAAAATTTCAAGTTTGAGTGGTTATAATTTAATAATATTTCTCTCAGCGGTGGGAGTACCCATGTTTTATTCAGGGACATAAACCCTTCAACACTTTTTTTTTTTTTTTTTTTTATATAAACACAAAACACAAATAGTCTGTGGTATACCATAAAAGAAACTAGATTTTGAAATGGAAACATGGTAGTAATAACAGGGGTCAGAACACCATCTTTCTCAGGAAGCTAGCCTCAAAAGCCAACCAACTGTGGGAGGATGCAGCAGAGATCAGATATGTCTGGGTGCAGAGGAAGCCAAAAAGGTTCCACAGAAAAATTTAGAAGGTGTGAAAACTAGGCCTGCCGGGGCCAAAAAAGGGCAATCAGAATGGCATGAGCTCGCTCCATCCAAACTACTCCCAACATAACGGGAGTATGAGGAAATACACCTAGAGAAAATGTTGCGGAATGGCCATCATGTCTTGAGAGAGCTGGGAGGTATCCTGGGATCTGACAGAATGGAGGACATTTCAGTTAATTCAAAAGGCCATTAGATACACTAAAGAACCCAACCAACAAACCAGTGTGTCAAATACTCTTAGCTCTCAATTGCCATGATTGAAGTGCCGGCAACCGAGAGTCTCAAATGGCACTATAACCCTGGCATATGAACAGCAGAGAGCACAAACACATGCCTCCTCACACGAGGTCAGCCAGCCCTCTGATCACGCATTCACACATAGTGCCTCTCTGCAGGTTGGTATAGATAAACATTGTTGCACTGTCTGACTGGTTTAGCACCAGGGATCCCTACAGGGACCAAGAACAATGCTACAGGGCTAGACGCATCAGCTCCAGGATACTGATGGACAGGAGACTTTTTGCCATGGTCTAGACACGCTGGACTGTTTGAGAACCTAGCGTGAGGCCCCAGTCAGTCAAGCTGGCATACATCATAACTATTAAATTTAGGATAACTAGTGGGTGCCAAAGATCAGTGGGACCCCTGGAGCCGCCAATAAAGGTCCACCTTTGTCCGATCAGAAAGGGATAGGAGACATGATACTGCTGTCCAGACTAACTCATGAGAATATCCAGTGGCAACTCTTTCATATGGAACTGAGCAAAGAGGGCTGCCTTAAGGCAGAAACTATTCAAAGTCAGTGCAAGTACAGCTTGAGACAATGATACAATCTTGTCTACTGGAAGATACGCCTTCTCCAGAAGTGTCAAGCATCATGCCAAGATAAAGATAGAGCCATCACCAAAAAGAAGCACACATCCTAAAACTGTCCCTGGCATCCCCAAAGGCCTGAAAAAGCCCTGTATGCAATAAGTAAAGCTTAAGACAACTTGATTTGCTCCTGGGTAGGCTTATTAGTATTCCACACAGATCTGGACTTAAACAGGATGATCCAAGAAGATGGGGAAAGATTCCTGGATGCTTAGGAACAAAAAAAAAAAAAAAAAAAAAAAAAGCAGGATGTTCATGCTAAGAGTGGGGGCAATAAAGCTCACATTTCCCCTGTGGTCAGGTTAATTAACTTAACCAGCTCTGTGCCAAACAGGTTCTTACCCAAGAGTGGCAGGTGATTAGACTTAAGTTCTGTGACTGCCAAGGGAACTTTGTGGCTTAAGATGTGAATGGTCTTCATGGTGTCAAGGGTAGCTTGACAGCGATAGAGGTTAGCCTATTGAATCCTAGTGACCATAAGCAATGTCCTCCCTAGCCACAGCATCCCAGACAGCCTAAAGCAAGCGGTCACCCCAGGAGAAATCTATGCATGGATAGATAGCTGGTTAAATGATAGCTGTAAGAATGGTAAATTGAGGTCAGTCTAAAGTTGTAATTGGGATAATACAGAGTACAGTACTGGGGGCAATGCTTTTTAATTTCTCAATAAACTAGAAGTGGGTATTGAAAGTGTCTCAATCTTTGATAGCAAGCTCTATTAGGAAATATGGAATACAGACCAGGATGTTTTCTCAGCAGAGACTTAGAAAATTTTGAGTTAATGGCCAGCAAAGTGGCAGATATTTAATATAGATAAATGTAAGTTTATGTATTTGGGCTGCAGAAACAAACATGATACATATGAACAAAGTTGTAAACTACCATGGGAAACCTTGTTAGATAAAGATTTAGGAGTACTAAGACTTCACAGCAGTGTGTAGTATCACTCAGATGCTACAAGAGCCAATAGAGAACGATCATGTATAAAAGGGGTATAGCTGCATGGTATGGGAATGCAAGACCGCCTATCAATACTTGTTAAGGAATCATTGGGAACACGTTTATTATAGAGATGGCTTACACTAGGTAAAAGGGGTGGGAGGGGAAACTTGCTTGTGAATAAGACATTTTTCATGTTTTTTTTTTTAAGCCTACAAAATAAAATAAAGATAAAATGAAGTGTTACTATCCCTTTAAGCATTCAGTGTGTTCACACATTCTAAAGCCTTCTCCACAATGGACTCTTAAAGATCTCATCCTCCTATACATAATAATAATAATTTGCTAATGTATGCGTTTGTCAGACGCTGTCATGTGCAGTACAGACAGCTGCGCGCGCTGCAGTCATGAGCAGTACAGTCTGCCAGCGCCGCAGCTGATAACGGAGTGGGGCTCTCCGAATTCAGACCGCAGTCCTCTCTGCGCAAGACTGTGGTCTGATTTCAGAGCGCCCTGCTCCGTTATCAGCCACGGCACGGGAAGTCTATTGTGCATGATTGCATCGCGGCCGTTGCTGCCTGGCACTGTGGCCTGTGTACACAGGCTGTTCAACTAGTCAAGTTCATAAATGGTATACTTTGGCCTACCTTCCAAACACAGTATTTTCTGCTTCTGACTTGCATAACCCATGACTGCCGAATATCAAACACACACACAAACACGCACGCAAACACAAACACGCACGCAAACACAAACACGCACGCAAACACAAACACGCACGCAAACACAAACACGCACGCAAACACAAACACGCACGCAAACACAAACACGCACGAACACAAACACGCACGAACACAAACACGCACGAACACAAACACGCACGAACACAAACACGCACGAACACAAACACGCACGAACACAAACACGCACGAACACAAACACGCACGAACACAAACACGCACGAACACAAACACGCACGAACACAAACACGCACGAACACAAACACGCACGAACACAAACACGCACGAACACAAACACGCACGAACACAAACACGCACGAACACAAACACGCACGAACACAAACACGCACGAACACAAACACGCACGAACACAAACACGCACGAACACAAACACGCACGAACACAAACACGCACGAACACAAACACGCACGAACAAACACAAACACGAACAAACACAAACACGAACAAACACAAACACGAACAAACACAAACACGAACAAACACAAACACGAACAAACACAAACACGAACAAACACAAACACGAACAAACACAAACACGAACAAACACAAACACGAACAAACACAAACACGAACAAACACAAACACGAACAAACACAAACACGAACAAACACAAACACGAACAAACACACCTGTACTTACGTAGCCTCCCACTTATAAAAGCAAAAAAAAATGAGCAAGATACCCACTTCAAAACAAGTGCGGATTTGATTTAATCATTTTTCAAAAGAATCTTTATTACTCCCCCAGTCATACAACACACCTCTGCGTAGGGTCCTAAGAAATGCAACAATTTGCTCCTGTCCGACACCAAAGGCTCCCTTCTGGCCAAAAAGGAGGTTGGAGAGGAGGAGGTGCAAGACCTCTATGGCAATATCCTGGAATCCACCTTCTTGGCTGCCACCAACGTCCACGTCAACGTAAGAGCGCAGTAGGTCAGGTAGCTTCTGCTTCACAAACTGGACAGCTAAGGAATAAAAATATATTTAGGCCTTAAAACAAAAACACACATGAGCATTTTACATTTCTTGTACACACATGTTCACTGCAAGGGGGAGGGGGGGGGTAATTTTAGGGAACACGTGTGGAGCCCCTCCTCCCGGATGGCAGGGCACATTACAAAAGACAGGGTTTGTGTGTGGAGACACCCTCTTCTTCTTAACACCGGGAGGGGATAAGCTTTTAAAGGAAATGTCTCAGCAGGAGTTTTCCCACTCATGAGAAAGTTGGGGGGGGTGAATAGGAATCCTTGCTGCGCCTCGGGAAGGAGTCCTGAGAGGTAGACACACACACACACACACACACACACACACACACACACACACACACACACACACACACACACACACCCTTAATGAGCCCCTCAACAGCAGGGACTGGATCAGCCTCATAGAAGTCTCCATTAGAAAAGGAGAGTCTACATCATCATTCACCAGCCTTCTTCAGAGGATGCCCCAAATTAAGGATCAACCCATTTGAAGGGGGGCAGAGATTTCCAAGAATAGAGAACCCGCTGTACTCAAGAACTGTTCTGACCAACTGAGGATAGTAGCTTTTGAAACCCATGCAGGGTATTGTTCAGTGCTGGATAGGCCTGGAGGTGTGGTAAGGACCACAGTACAAGAGGGGCATAGACCCCCAGGGTATTCCTTTGGAAGCTCAGTAAGCATTAGGAACAGTGGGTAAAGGAAGCTCCTGAATCCTTAACCTTGGAATTCCCGATATGCCCCTTAGTGTCAGATATATACGAGAGAGATAGTGTAAATCTAGTGAAACTAGATTAAAATGTTCCCAGTTTTAAGCAAAGACCCCAAAAACATACTTATTTGGTATGCAAAGGGTTAAACCGGAGATTAGTATGTAAGATAAGCAAGGTAGAAGATGAGGAAACGGGGCAGTATAGGAACTGTACTTTTTTCCATTGCGCGTTTCTTAGCAAAAACCCTGTTACTCCGGCCACGATGTGCTGTATACTCTGTGGACACTCAAAGTGGACCAGATGATAAAGCCTTCAAACTACTACAGAGATATGTCGGAAAGAAGTTTCTCAGATAGAATTCAAGTTGTCATGGGTGGGCTCTTAAAGGGTTAGTAATGTCTGTGTTCATTAAAATGTAATGTAGCTATTACAAAATAAACTAACCGAAGTCTCATCTCTCAAACCTTTATGGTTTGAGAGATATATAATGTTAAAATTCCCCCCTCCCTCCCCTTTCACAGACATCAGCGCTCTAGCTGATAGCAGAATATCCTGGTCCAAGGACCAGCCAGCAGCTCTTCAGCAGAGTCGAAATAGTGCGATCTAGAAACAAATACTTAATTGGACGTCTACAAAGTGTGCTTACAAACCAGGCACATTTTGTAGACCTTTCCAATTATTTATTTATTTTTTGGATCTCGCTATTTCAGCTCTGATAAAGAGCCGCCTCAGTCAGCCAACTTAAACCTCCTGCTGTCAGCTTTACAGCTGACATCAGGGAAAGAGGAGGGGGGAATTTTAACATCATATAGCTCTCAAACCATAAAGGTTTGATAGATGGGACTTATATCAGTTTATGGTTGTAATAGCTACAATATTACATTTTGATTGCAGACATCACTAACCCTTCATAATCGATTCATAAAAGTAAGAGACCCAAAAACCCCAGAGAACATGTGGGGGACACCTAAGAGACAGGCCCCTAAAACAGCAGGGAAGGGGGAGGGGTTACCTATTCCTCAGGGGATGAACAATATACAGTTAAATACACAACATGAGTGCATGAGCCCAAGGGCTCAGAGAAAACCTCTGCATGAAGAGATACAAGTAGAGACAAGGTGGAATAAGGCACAAATCAATATTCTGGTTACCACTGAGAGAGTCAGAGCCCCAGAGAAATCAGCTGGGAGGGAAAACTTGGGTTACAAGGTTCTCTCCACAGGGCTGCAAAGGCCCACTCAGCACCTGCACACTGGCCAATACACTCTTGGGAAAGCCCAGTAATGGTAACATGCCTAATGGGGGAGTTTTAGAAGTCCCACATCTAAACAGAAAAATAAAATTAACCCTTTGAGTGCCAGAGGGGTACGCAATGAATTGCAAAGCAATGCGTTCTGTACCCCTCTGGCACTCAAAGGGTAAAAAGTAAGAAGTGCCCTGGCCATGTTTTTAACTCAGAACACACAACTGGAGGTGGGGCAAGGGTCAAGCTGCAGAAGAGGCTGGGAGTCTACGTCCATGACTGCCTTTTTCCAGAATGTGTCCTGCCCTCCAAAGGAGACTCTCCTCCCATTGGTACATGTATTCCATATTGTTAAAAGTTTAAAACTGATTGCTAAATTGTATAGCAGACAACATAAAACAGAGTCTTACCAAACCCCCGCAGTTCACAGCTGGAAGAGTTGAGGAGTGCAAGACCAAAAATAACCTGAAGGAGGAAGAACACACATTACAAGTATTCAAACAATAGAAGAATATAACAATCAATTAATCATTCACATACCTCTTGAACCTTACTGAGCTTCAACACTTTACTCAGCTGCACAAAAAGGTGGGGAGAAGGCTTCAGACTCTTAAGACAAAAACACACAATTAGATGAGCGATTAAATGCATTCCTCATTACAGGAAAAACTTATGAACTAAAATATTAACCTTGCACTTTACAGTGTATAGAAAGGGCAAGTCCCTACAAGTTTTACCTTTGCACCACGCTCTACTGTTCACAGATCATAAATATGCCCTCTGTTTCAGGCAGGCAGAGCATGAAACTACATAAAATAGAACCACCACCTTAGGACCACTTAGTGATCTTGAAATCTAATGCAAATATACTAGCATTATGTTAGCCAAATAGGTACTGGTTAGTTTAAATCCCACCACTCACATTCTATGTTGTCATAAACCGTTAACAACTGTACAGTTAACAATCCTGTCTAGTGGTGGTATTTTAATTATACCTTTATGCAGTGGTTGCGACCTCCTGACATGATTTTATGTAGTTTTAAGAAACAGGAAACCCATCGAGGTGACAAAATTTTACCAGAAAGTTTATTTACCGGGGGGGGGGGGGGGGGGGGGCATGTTGCAACCAGGTACACACACAACAGATCATTTATTTCTATGTATTTTCACGCACACAAGTTAACAACTGTGCCCAAGAGTAATAATTTTGAAACCAAATGTATCGATGCTCTGTTGGAAACGGCATTTACATTTGCAGTACATAAATTATGGGGTTAAAGATCCACACTGTAAGTGCATCTCATGTCCATGCATAGACTAAACTACTGAAGGGATTATTTCAAACTGCTGTGGAAATTCAGCTGCTGCTCTCAAAATTTAGTGTACACTAAAAGTTAAATGCATTCCAAGCAAGCAGCCAAACCAACTTTTGACTGTTAACCTGTGGTACATTCCATGTAGTCCTTTAACAATGTGCATGGAATGTTTGAGTTATTCAATTTTAATTTGCCAGGAAATATAAATAATCCCATAAATCAGCTTTCTACAGTCAAATATTAGAACAAAGAGGGAAGAAAAAGCATAATTGAACGTGTAGGCCAGTACTGTCCAGATATTCAAACTGAAAGCAAAACAAAATACTCAATAAAATGGTCAAAAAATCTTCCTTGAACGCTGTTTACTGCACATGGTAAGTCTCTACGAACACAACATCTAGGAAGGATTGAAGAGATTCTCACCTAAGCAAACACACACACACAGTCACAGTTTATTAGCAGTTTGTCCTCCTCGAATCAAAGTGCGAGTACACAAACCTTTTGATAGTGCAGAGGATTGTCAATGGCATAAGAGAGAGTAGAGATGAAATTCGGCTTGGTTATCAGCGATGTACACTCCTGAATTAGAAACTGAGTCTGAGGTGGAAAATAAAATTAGAAATGTGCTTAGTGTCTTAATACCCAGTTATAAAGGCAACATGCATATATCTAACAGATTCTCAGCTCCAGTCAGGACACACCAGCCGGTCAGGTTTTAGAGACTACTTAAGCCCAGATAAAGTCATCACAGAGACACTTATTACCCATGTAAATCAAGAAGGAATAGGCTTAACCATCCGAGTGCCAGAGGAGTACACAACAGATTTAAAAGCAATGTGTTGCATACCTCTTTGGCACTCAAAGGGTTAACCTGACCTGGTGGTTTGCTGACAGCAAACACCGGAGAGAAAAATAAAAAAATAATGACAGACACTCCAAACAAGTCCTAAACATCTTGCACTTTACCAAATCATGAAGGATTCAAAATGTTACAGACATACACATTATGTATTTATATACATATATTATGCACAAAGAGGCAGAGAGAAAGAATAGTTACGGTACAGGGCTACATACATCTGGTAGTAAGAGACAGATATACAGTGTGCAGCACCCCAACTCTGCTCCATTGGCCCACTTGTAATATTTTTTCTCTAATTCTATTCAGAATTAGTTTTGGTCTGTTTCAATTTTCTTTCACTACAGCGGTTTCTGAAACCTTTCATGTATGTGAATGTGTTGCCCATAGTATCAGCTACACATACGCCAGAGAGTTCGCTAAAATTCCATGTGGTTAAGTTCCATTGTAGCCCAACAACTTCCAATGTGCTTTTAACCCTATATATGATTATCTGTAGGTCAGAGCATATCTATATCATAGGCAATAGTGCAGTGTGACAATACAGAAACAAGTGTCTGAATAAGTGCGTAATGTCAAAATCAGTACAGCAAGAAATCACACTAAAGCTATAAACCATTCTAGCAAACCAAGGGTTAAAAAGTCAGATTAAAACGGTCAACCAATTCCAATGTGCTTTTAACCCTATATATGATCACACTATGGCTATAAGCCAGCCATTCTAGCAGAGTAAGGATTAAGGGAAAGGATTTTAGTCTTACCTGTTAAAACCTTTTCTCTTAGTTCATACAGGTTACTGGTAACTTTGGGAAGGCGATCCACCCCTTTAATTGTAGGCAGGAACAATTCTAGAATTGTATGAAGGGGGTGGAGCCTACCTCTCCTCCGTGGCTGCAGCTAGCCAACCAGCAACAGAAACATTTGAGACACTATTGACTAGATAGTGGAAAGAAGACAGACTCCTGAGAGCATGACCCCAAAGGACCCCCACGGTCTGCCACAGGAGAGCCAAGCATGGTCACTTGAAAGGGTGGGAGACCAGTAACCTGTATGGAATAAGAGAAAAGGATTTAACAGGTAAGACTAAAATTCTATTTTCTCGGTTGTCCAATACAGGTTACTGGTAACTTTGGGATGTCCAACCATTGAGTTTCCCAGAGGCAGGAAGGAAAGGACCAGACGCAAGGCCTCCAAAGTCACCAGAGCAGATATGAACCATCAGATCAGAGATAGGCCAACAAAACAATGAAGCGTCAACGGATACTGAACAGGGGTACCACCACCCCAAAACTGTTAAACACCAACAGGGCTCAAAAGTGAAGGAAGCAACAAGAACCGAACAAGATCCTAGACAGGCAAGACTGCCTCCAGGATCTTCCTCCCAAAGCTGGCATCAGCCGATGCCAGCACATCAACGCTGTAATGCTTCGAAAAGGTGTGTACAGACGACCAAGTGACAGCCTTGCACAACTGATCAGCGGAAGCCTTATTCTTGTGAGCCCAAGAAGCCCCAATAGATCTAGTAGAATGAGCTGTGACCCAAAAAGGAGCAGGCTTCTTCCTTACCTCATAGGCCTTATGAAAAGTGGACTTGATCCAAGATGCAAGAGTCACTTTGGATGCAGATCTTCCTGCCCTGGGAACCTCAGGAATGACGAACATTGCATCAGATTGCTTCAGTGCGATATACATAAAACTTGAGTCAATCACCACATCTAACAAGTGGAAATCCCTCTCCTTGTCAGAGGTGGGGTCAGGGCAGAAAGAGAGCACCACAATCTCCTGACTGATGTGGAACTCCAAAACAACCTTCGGAAGAAACTCCTGAGAAGTGTGAAGCACCGCCTTGTCCTTTTGAAACACCAAGAAAGGGTGATTTACAAGAGAGGGTATATAACTCTGCGACACGGCGAACGGAGAAGATCGCCAGGAGAAAGGCCATTTTCCACGTTAACATGTGTAGAGGAATGGTAGACAAAGATTCAAAAGGGAGGGTGCTGAAGAACACCCAAAACAAAGATCCCACGGAGGAGTGGGATTCTTAAAGACAGGACGAGTAGGAGCAAAGCCCTGAAAGAAAACCTTGACATCAAGAGAAAGGCAATGCGCCTCTGAAGGCAGCCAGGACCGTAGGCAGATCAAATTCCTGAGACAGGTCCCTATCAGCACACCAAGATAGAAAGGTCAACCAGACACAATGGTAGGCCTTAGTAAAAAACAGGATTGCGGGCACTGAGCATAGTAGCCACCACACCAGAACAAAACCCTTCTTCAGTATTGAGGATTCAATTTACAAGCCGTCAAAGCAAGACGAACATCCTCCTTCCACAGGTAAACCTGTAGAAGAAGATCCAGACGGTAAGGGAGCCGGAATGGCTCAGCCATGGAGAGATCCAGAAGCTCCAGAAACCAAGCCTGTCAAGGCCAGTACGGAGCAATCAGAATTACTGGACAGTGCTCCAGTCTCAATTTCCGTAACACCCTGTGCAACATGGGGAAGGGAGGAAAGATGTAAGCCAGAGGAAATAACCAAGGAATGGACATGGCATCCACTGCTATAGCTAGAGGATCCCTCCGACGATAGTAGAACCTCAGAACCTTCCAGTTGTGTCTTGTCGCCATCAGGTAGATGCAAGGAAGACCCCAATTCTGAACGATGATGTTGACCACCTCTGGGTGCAGCTCTCACTTGCCGCTATCCTGTGTGTGTCGACTGAGGAAGTCCACTATGACGTTGTCTACACCAGGAATGTGCACTGCAGATATGGCAGGAACGTGTTCTTCTGCCCAGGATAAAATAGCCTTGACCTATAACCAAGCGGCAAGATTTCTTGTTCCACCCTACTTATTGATGTAAGCCACGGCCAGGCCTTGTCGGACTGTACCCGAACTGGGCAGTCTTCCAGCTGGGGTGTCCAATGACGAAGGGCACGAAATATCGCCCAAAGCTCCAACACATTGATGGGAAGGAGCGATTCCTTCGGAGACCACAGACGCTGGGCAGTCAGGAAACCCAGGTCCGCTTCCAAGCAGGAGAGGCTGGGATCCGTCGTCACCATGGTCCAGAAGGATACCAGGAAGGACTTGCCTTTCAGCAGATTGGAGAGGTCAAGCCACCATGACAAACTCTGTTCCACACGAATAGGAAGGGATACTGACTTCTTCAGAAGGTCCGGCTGACCCCTGCACACCTGGATTACAAACCTCTAGAGTTCCCTGGTGTGAGTCATGGCAAATGGGACCGCTTCTATGGTGGAGATGAATTTCCCCACTAGAGAGGACAGCTTCTTGGATGGAACTGGATTGTGAGCCAGAACAGCAGAAACCCTGTGGGCGATCTGGTGAGCCACCTCATCCGTGAGAAACACCATGCTCTGTTGAGTGTTGAAGAGAAGGCCCAGGAAGACCAGATGCTGGGATGGGACAAGACCAGACTTGTCCATGTTGATGATCCACCCGTGATGTTACGGTAAGCGCATGAATGCAGTCCTGAACCTGCTGATGAAGAAGTTCCAAAGAAGGTGCCTTCAGAAGCAGGTCGTCCATGTATGGAGTGACTGACGCTGTTCAGATGGGAGGACGGACACTAAAGCTCCCAGGACACGGTTGTAGACTTGAGGAGCTGCAGTCAGACAAAAGGGAAGAGTTGAAAACTGAAAGTGCCCTTGGTCGCAGGCAAATCTGAGATACTGCCGGCTCTCTGGATGAATGGCAATGTGCAGATACGTGTCCTGAAGATCCAGAGAAGGAATTCCCCTGGTGACATAGCAGCAATCACCGTCCTTAGGGACTCCTGGTGACAAGTCCTGAACACAAAGGAATTGAGATCCTTCAAATCCAAAATGGGATGACAACCTCCATCCATCTTAGAGACCACAAAGAGGTTTGAGTAAAAACCCATACCTCTGTCTTGAACAAGTTCTAGAACATCCTTCTACAGAGGGACCTGGATAACGCCAATGAAGAGACGGCATTTCTCAGTGTCCTGGGGCGTATGAGAAGGAAAAAAAGCGGAAAGGAGGACGAGAGACGAAAGGGATCCTGTATCCTTCCGCCACCACCACCTGTAAAACCCATGGGGTCGCCACTGAATCCTGCCAGACGCTGTGGTAGTGACGCAGACGGCCACCCACAGCAGAGTGGGGACCTGGGTTCGGTGAGTCATGCCAAAGGCAGCTTGGAAGCCTTAGGCTTGGAGACCTTGGGCTTCCATTGCTGTTTGGGCTTGGAGGAGGAATGAGGAGCTGAGGGAACCGCCTGGTTCGCTGGACGTGTCTCAGTCTGAAAGGGATGAAAAAACAGATTAAGCTTGAGAGGCGTTTTCTTCCTGGGAACCAAAGGCAGAAGTGTACCTTTACCCCCTGTGGCCTCACTAATCAAATCCTTAAGATCTGGCCCAAACAATGACGTGTCTTGAAAAGGCAAGGAGAGCAAGGCTTTCTTGGAAGCAGTGTCAGCAGACCAGATCTTGAGCCAAAGAGCCCATCTGGCAACCACAGACATGGTGAAAACCCTAGCCACCAAACGGATGGCATCAATTAAGGCAGCAGAAACAGTGCTGGGCCTCAGAAATGTTGGCAAGGTGGCGCAACATATCCGAAGTAGGAGCACCCTGACGGACAGCCAGGGTGAGCTGTTCAGTCCAGACTGCAATGGCCCGGTTAACCCATGCTGCAGCAAACGCTGGACGCATGGTGGTGCCAGCAGTAGCAAAAATGGACTTGAGGGAAATCTCAAGTTTCTTGTCAGTCCAGTCTTTCAGAGCAGAAGCATCAATAACTGGCAAGGCAGTAGACTTAGATAGCCTGGAAATAGGAGCATCCACTTTGGGGGGGGGGGGGGGGGATGAGCCCACTGAGCAAGCGCCACCTTAGGGGTAAAGCTTGGCAAATTTTTTGGAAACAGAAGGTTTCCTGTCCGGGGATCTCCATTCATCAAACACAAGGAGGTCAAGAGTGGGGTTAGGTGGAAAACAAGTAAGGGGCTTTTTAGGCTCCTGAAACAGAGGGATCTGAAGAAACCTCCTGAATTAAGGGAATGTTAAGGGTATTCAAGACAGCCCTGATCAGGCCCTCAGCTGAGGGCTCAGGACCAGCCTCAAAAGGGTCCCCAAAAAACTGAACATTCCTCAACATCTGAATCCACTAACAGTTCGTCCTCAGAGGAATCTGATATGTCAGGTACTCCCTGCAGTTTAGGCAGGGAAGATTTGACTGAAGAGGGGGTCTGCCGTGAATGGAAGACCCCCTGTAACTGGGATGGAAAGAGTTGCAAAGTGGACCTAAGGTCCCTAGCAGCAGCCTTGAACTATTGCACCCAAACTGGCTCTAACGCATGACTGGAGGTCCCTGAAAGACTCAGGGACATCAGAACATGCTGGGCATAAATGACCTGAGAACTCTCTAGGCAACCCTGAAAGACATGAGGAGCAATGCGCAATAGGGGATAGAGAGACTCCAGCATCCTTAATGTTAAGCCTGGCCCCAAGCTCCAACAGATTATACATTCTCACAGTGTCAAAAACGTCATAGTATAAAGAATCACCTAATTACAGTGTGTAAGATTAAAGTTTCACCCCAGAAATTGCTAAAATACACTTAACTGGCAAGTGAAGGGTTAATCTGCAGAGGCGAGAAGGAGTCCAAGCCCTGCGTAGGATGTTCATTCTAGAAAAGGTACAAAATGGTTGCCGCGACAGGAGCCAATCAGAAACGAGTGCAAAGCAAGCGCTCATGGGAAATGTAATTTCCTTAGAAAAAGTACTCCAACAGTGCCCAAAGCCCCGAGCCCCCCCAACACATTTGAAACGTGAACCGGATGAAAGAGCAAGGGCAGACAATTAAAATGAGCCATCTCTGAAGACGCTACGTTGAGTGGTTGAAAAGATATGTCCCAGACTGTGCAGTCCCATACAAAGTGAATGGAGCAGTGGCGTCTATGCGTTAAAGAGCGCGAAGTTGTAAAGTAAATAAAAGTACATGAAACATCACTAGAACATGTTAGGAAACCCAGAAAACACCGAACCCATTAGGGAAAGTGTCGACCCAAGATTTTCCCCCCAGGGCTTATGGTCCACAAAAAGCACCTGGTCACTGAGCTAGCCACATCTAAAAAGGCATTGTCAGTTATGGTAACCCTCCTAATGGTGGTATTCCAGTTCTAACAGAAAAATAAAAATAAAAAAAATTCTAAAACTATAGCAGAACTGTTCTCTTGCCTGTGTCTTCACCAAGGAAGAAATCTTACTGGAGCTGGTTGGCCATCTGCAGTAAAGGAGGGAAAGTATGCTCCACTTCTGCAAACAATTTTAAAAATTGTTCCTGCCTACTTAAAGGGGCAGATCACCTACCCAGAGTTACCAGTATCCTGTACTGGACGACAGAGAAAGTCAGTTTAAAACGCTCTCTCCCCATATACACGCTGCTAAAGCAGATAACTCAATACTACAAGGACACTGGGTTCTGGTTGCTGCTAGGCAGTTTGCAGACACTCAAGGTTTAAAAGACCCATCAAAAACGATGATCACACTGTGGCTTTAAGAAAGACAACAAGAATACTGATAACACAGAGAACTTAACTCTGCAATAAAATGATCTTTGGCTATGGTTGCTGCCAGACTGAACTCTCTATGAGTGCATCAAGTAAGAATAGCGCAGGACTGTAGCAACGTTTAAAAAAACATGAGAACCGCGTGCTTTTATGCAACAAGAGGTTTTCAAGTAGCCGTTTTAAATGCAGCAACATGGTTAATGCGGCTTCTAACCGCACAACATTTACCATGCGATGTTTCAAAAGGATACCAGTTGACGTAGGGCAGGCAAAGGAAAGCAGATTGTGCTTGGTGATGGGAGGGAATTTGCAACAAAAAAGGTTAATTTTATCCAGTGGAATCCATTCCAAAAATAATTTTATCCATCTAAAAATCAGATCTTCTTGCTATGTGGACTGCCCATTTCAGGTGCTTTACTCTTTCAATCACATCATAGACCTTTGCTGTTTGCAGATGAATCAAAGCACACATTTTTCTGTCTCTTTGTTATGCATAGAATTCACTGTTCTACACGTCTGTGTAACCTTAAGTTCATGTTTCACAGCCAGACATAAGGACACTGGTCAAAAACCTTTTGCTTCAGGCAGAGTGGTAAATTTGTCTTACAGTGATAGTAATACATGGATTTAAAGAAATGTAATTAGGTAGATTTAAAAAAAAAAAAAAAAAAAAAAGTTATTGCGCGGTTTCCTCGGAAAGCTCCCCCTTCCCTCCCCTTGTGCGGACGTCCGCTTTCTAACTCAGACGGAGATCTCGGGCCTCAGACAGTCCTGCGGCTCTACAGCAGGGCCGAAATCGCAATTGTTACCAAGAAATACTTAATTTGAATGGTCTACAATGTGTGCTTGCAAACAAGGCATATACATAACTATGCCTTTATATTTATGCCTGTATTTTGATAAAGGGGATTCCTCTGAAACATGTCAAAGAGGCAGCGATTGACGCTACTTTAATATATGGGAGTATTTTTAATCATTAAAATCTTTTCTAATTGATTGTGGATTCAAATATATTTTTTTGCTTGGAGAGATCATTGACCGTATCGTGGCAGTGACATTTCCCCGTTGGATTGCTGCTGATTGTATTTAAAACCGGCAGCCCTGTGAGCATCATATCAACACACTGAACTTTTATTAGTCAATATATCTGTTCTTTGCGCCCCTTCTGATTCTGTGTTAGTCTGTATTTCAAGGATCCTGAAGGAAGTCTCTTGCGGGAGGCTGCAGGTACCGGTGGTCTATGGAATGACCGAGTGGAGGCAGTTCAAATCCCTTCATACACTCTGAGCACTTGTAGTGTGTTTTTTTTTTTTATATTGTGAATATATAGGTGGATTGTTGAGGGTCCATTACAACCCGACTTATTACACTAGGAAGCACTCGTCTGTTTCTTTTCCTGTACATAGAGGTTGCAGAGATATGTCCCAAAGCAGTCTGTCCCTTAGAAGTCAATGGAGTATTGCAGCTATCTGGTGGGAAGCTAAGGTAGCCTGATATGGAGGAGGAGAGGCTCCACCCCTGCACTTTTTTCACAATTGTTCCAGCCTACTGGGACAAGCTGTCGCATCCCCATGGTACCTGTAAGTCATATTAGACAACAGAGAAAGTAACATCTTCTATAACCAAAAGAAAGGTTTAGTACTCAAAGTGTGTAATGCAATAAATGCCCACATTGCAAGCCATTTGCTCCAGTGATCTCTAGACATAAATATATAAATGCCTTCATTAAAAAATATGACCTATAACAGTTACACTAAAAAAAGGCAATCAATGTATACACCATAAGAAACAAAAGCATTAACTTGAAACCTGAAATAATTCAGTATAGAAAAGCAGTAAGTCAACCTTGACAGTGGTGACCAAAATGTAAAGGAAGGAAGACAAAAAAAAATAAATCTGAGTTTTTAGTAGCCATGTATGCAAATGTTAAAATGCTAATTTTTTTTTTTTTTTTTTTTTTTTTTTTTTTTTTTAAATAAGAAGTATTTATATAATCCCCCCCCCCCCCCCAAATAAACTTTACACAGATCTATGGGGTTGTGCGATTATGACACAACATACCTAAGCAAGATCTTTGATCTGTGTGCTGCATAATTCTGTCTTCACAGGATCCATTTAGTATGTAGTACTCAAATACAGAGCCAAAAGCACCTGTCTTGTAACTCGTGACATCTCTTAATGCAAATGTAAGCAGAACCCCAGCACCTGTCACTTGACTGTCACAAGACAAATACGGAGCCCCAGCACCTGAGCACTACATACTAAACAATCCTGAGAAGACCACGAGATTTATGCAGCACACAGATCAAAGATCTTAAAGGTATGTTGCACCCAATACAATATTTAAAGACAAGTACTTAAATACAATATCTTACATTACTTACAGCAGGAGCAGATAGTGAAATCAGCTTAAGCAAAGTTTTAGCTGGCGACATGAGAATCTCGCTCTTTTCATGCAGAGATTCGCATGACTCCCTTGTAATCACTGCGATACAGTGAATGTGCCTTCATGTTGCATGCTATTTGTGTGCAACATTTTAAAAGTGAACCCAAAAAAGGTGAGGAGGATCTTAAAAAAATAAATAAATAATTAAAAAATACTGATCAATAAGCATATTGCCAGTGGCCTGTAAAGTTTTCACAAAGGTACCATCAAGAAGAATGGTCAATACTTAAAGCATTACAGCTGAAGAAACAAGTAGGCTTCAGGAGCAGTTTCAGTACAATGTACCACATCCAGACAGTGCAACACGTTATAGAGCAACATAATGAATACAACCTTCCATTATGCATAGCCTTCATTGGCAAAGAAAAAGCAAGCAATAATTGATGCCCTGACCAACCAAGGAACAGTACATACACCCCCATACCCATCCCCACAAAAACAGACAGTGGCAATACTAAATACCCAATAGATATTAGGTGCATGGACAATAAACAGAATAAAGTAGGTATTCAAATATATACTCCTGGCTTTGCTAGAGAAAACACACTGGACCAAAGAGAATCAAATTTGTTAACCATTTGATTGCCAGAGGTGTAACATTTATTGCATCCACACGGGATAGGTGCACCCACGGGGGAAAAAACAAAACCAACCACACTTAATGTATAGATGCAAATACATGATAGACTAATCCAGGGGTATAACATTCAGTAGATACATAGTGTACTCACAGAATTAGTTGTCTGGTTTGGAGGAGTCCCAGTATCGCTCATCTACACCCCCTCCACCCCCCACCACCCAAAGGTAGAGATAAGGAGTAAAGGAGATTAAGAGAAAGAATGCTGCCAGACAATGTAGTCGTAGTCATATCCTATGAAACCCTGCAGGCTCCAACCCAAAATGAAGAGCAGTGAATTGAAAATGGTGGTCTGGAAAGGCAAAGGAGACACTCCTCTGCTTGTACAGGAACTAGCAGGTATACCCCTCTGTCCAAATACTGCCGTGGGAACATAGCAGCAGAGACCATCTTGAACAGTGGTAATGAAAAGATTGAGATACTTCAGAGGAAGAGTGTTTGGAATTGAAGTCAATGAACCTCTGAGAATAACTGGAACCAAGACAACCATATCCATCAGTGACAACCGCCAGCAGGAACTGAAGAGCCAGCAACTAGACGCCACAAAAAGAGCCCATGTACCATCTAGGACATACACATCTGATTGGTCCTCGGAATCATTCCAGACCTCCACAATTCATGCTGAGGCAGACTTGCCAGAGGGCTTTTGGGTAGTTTCTTACCCATACAAGCTTACTTACAAAGTTTTTCCCTTTGGGGAGAAGATTCCTCAGTTACATAGATCTGGAGATTCAATTTTCTCCTCTAGTTCTGCTGACTAGAGAAGAAATGTCCTTACTATGTAATGGCCATGGCTGCTTAAAAGGTTGTCATCCAAGAGAGTGCTGCTTCTTTAGTCCGCAATTTTCCTATTCGTAGGTCAAGGAAAAGCCATATTCTGCATGATTAAGTCTCTTGTCACTGCTTCACTTCAGCTTTATTAAAAACACACATTTTCTGAAATTTTTCAGAGATGCCACATCACCCTTTTCCCATTAAGATTTGATATCATGAACGGCAATGAAAATGGAACAAAAGAGTAGTAGTATTATTCCCAAGGAAGGTAGTATTCAATTGCATCTAATTCTGAATTTGTGTGAGGACCAGTGCAGCTTATCTGGATTGAATGATCCTGCTTTGACAATTTCTCCCTCAGATAAGGAAACAGATTACAAATCTTGCACTCTCCTAATGAATTCAAATCCTAGATGACAGATCATCTGGGTCCTCAAAGTGATGCAGATTCCTAGGTACAGCTGCATTATGCAAGCCATAAAGGTGTCCTGCATATAAAAAATTCCAACATACATGAAGTGAGAATAGGAGCCCACTTATCTGGTGAGGAGTGTAATCTAAGTTACAAATATAAAAAAACTAAGAATTTTTAATATTCAGAATGCTGTTATGCTTCCCCTTATTGTGTATACAACAGACCCATTAAGTTAGTAATGCTGCATTCGGTATATATTGTATGAAATTATCCTCCTCAAGCCCCTTTTCAGAAAATCCAGATCACCTCCCCATGATCCTGAAATCTAGTCGCTTGATCGGACAAAGCTACAAGGCACAAACTGCCTCCATTTCAGTATAGAGAAACCCTGACCACCTTGATGAAGGAGGGCAGTGTTTTCTGTGTACTGAAGGAAGATTGTCCCACATTGTCATCCTCTTGCAGCTCTGAGGCTTGAAGGATGATGTAAGTATAAGGGGTGTGAGGGGCATAATGCTTAACATCACGCATTATACACCGTATGCAGCATTACTAACATAACAGATCTTTTATATACACCATAAGGAAGCACTGCAAAGCTCTGAATATTGAAAAATTACTATCCCTTTAAGTATAGGTAAAAATGAAGCAGGTAGGGAGTTTCCGCATGCAAGTGCCCTGCCTCTTAGAGTAAGTTACTTTACACAACAGTTCCTGTGAAAAACTATTTAAGAGCAGGTTGGTGGGAGAACAAGTGTGGTGCAGCACAAATACACATTATTTAAAAGGTTAAACAAGCACAAGACACAAATTAGTTATGTGCTCTTCTCAACCCCAAAGACATTCCTGGCCAAATTAGAGGCGAACAGTGTACTCAGGACACATTCGTCTACCCAGCTTATAGCATTTTATGGCTCTTAGACAACATCCCAAGTTTGACACACATTTTAAAATCTAACACACACTTCCTTCATGAATATAATCAAAATGCTGAGCACAAATGGGATGCAATGTCCACACCAAGGGGGGTTACTATTCTTACCTGTTAAATCATTTTCTCTTTTGTCCATATGGAACACAAGTACCATGGGGTTGAGTTCCTCCTTTTGAAGGCCAGGACATTTCAAAAGATAGTCTTATGGGTGGAGACACCTCCTTCTCCACCTCAGCCCTTCCCCTGCCCTGCAAGTACCCAAACTTCATGTGAACGAAGCCAGAAAAGCAGGAATAGAAAATCTTCTAAGAGAGGAAAAAAAAAAAAAAAAAAAAAAAAAAAGTCTTTCAAGAGAAGAGAAGGGACCTCTATCCCCATAATACTGGCATTCCCCAGGATTATCCAGTATCTGAATAACTCAAGCAGTGTCAACTGACACTGAGCCAACAGCACACCAGAAAGAGCCAATGGGGCTCAAAAAACCAAGCAACAGTATGGCAGCTAAGTGTGCAGGTCCCTACACAGGCAAAGCTGCCTGAATGACATTAGCGACAAAGCAGGTTTCAGCCAAAGCCATAACATCAACATGGTAGTTTTTAGCAAAGGTATGTAAGGAGGACCAAGTTGCTGCCTTGTGCAACTGCTCAGCTGAGGCCCAATTCTTGCAGGACCAAGATGCCACCAGAGACCAACTGGGATGTGCTGTGACCCTGAAGAGAAAATGTTTCTTCTGCATTTCATGCCTGGCATATGACAGCTTCAATCCAAAAGGTAACTGACAGTGGAAGCAGCTTCACCTGCCCTAGGACCCTCAAGTATGACAGTCAGCCTTGAAAGAAGTCAGAGTACCGCGCACATAATTAATTTTTAGGCAGCACATAACTTAACACATGGAGATTCTTCTCCTTGCCCGACTTTGGATTAGGACAAAAAGGAAGCACAGTAATCTCCTGATTGATGTGGAACTCAGAAACCACCTTAGGAAGAAAAGCCTAAGAGGTTCAAAGCACCTCCTTGTCACAATGAAAAATCATAAAAGGTGATCTGAATGACAAAGATTGCAACTCAGAGATTCTGCAAACTAAGACCCTGGCAAAAGAAAGGCCATCTTGGGCATCAACTGATGCAGAGGAGTGAAAGCAAGGCGCTCAAAGGGAAACCTCTGCATAAAGCTTCCAAAACCAAAAACTGTCCCACAGAGAAGTGGGAGCCTTAAAGGCATGAGCCATTCCCTGAAGAATAACCCTTACATCCGGAATGGCGGCAATGCGTCTCTAGAAGAGAAAAAAAAAAAAAAAAAAAAAGCAGAAATTTTCGCCTTCAAGGAGCTCAAGCCAAGCCCTTTATTCACATCATCCTGCAGAGAAACAAAAACACACACCAATAGGTGGTCAAATTCCTGTGATGAGACAGCCTTGACAATGCACCACTTAGAAAAAATAGACTATACCCTATGGTAGGCCTTGGAGGAGACCTGCTTTCTGGCTTGAATCACAAGTGGAAAAACCTTTCCTCTCTCAGTATGTTGACTTCAAGAGCCATACCGTCAAAGCCATTTTCTCCACATCCTCCTGCCACAGGTAACCTTGGAGTAGGAGATCTGGTTTGGGAGGAAAGTGGAGAGGATCCTGAATCAGAATTTACTGACCAGGTTCGCAAACTACACCCTCATGTCCAAACAGGAGAGACCAGACCGACTGTCACGCCATGCATCCTGATCTTCCAGAGTACCCGGGGTATGAGAGGAAATACACAAGAGGTGGAAGTGCCACGGAATCACCACAACATCCGTTGCAAAGGCCAGAGGATCTCCCCTCCGGGAGCAGGTGGTCAGAACTTTCCTGTTGTCCCTGGTGGCCATGAGATCCATCGTCGGGACACTTAACTGGTGCACAATCAGGTAGAACACTTCCTGTCAGAGTTTCCACTGTCCAGGACCTACGTCTTGGTGACTTAGGAAAGCTTCCAGAATGTTTTCTACCCCTGGAATGTGAATGGCTGAGATGGAAGGGACGTGAGCTTCTGCCCAAACGAGACTGTACCTCATGAATCAAATAGCTGCACTGCAAGTGCCCCCTTAGCAGTTCATGTATGCCACAGTCATGACCTTGTCCAACTGAATGCTCTCCGGTTTCCCCTTCAATAAAGTACAGTACAGTACACTAGGGTCAGCTGGATCACACTTCAAAGACACTTCTGGACTGAAGGGTCTCCAGTTCAAAATGACCCAGAACCGCACCCCAGCCGATTACGCTGGTGTTCGTCGATACCAAAGCAGATTCTGGGATCACAAAGAGTCTCCCGTTTCAGGTTGTGCCTATGTAACCACCACAAGAGGTCCCGATTTGCCTCAGTAGAGAGATCTATTGATCAAAATGCTGCTCTGGATGACGTCTCTGAAGTGGACCAGATAGTAAGGTACATCCTCTAGTGTAGACACTAATCTGCCCAGAACTCTTATGTACTCCCTTGATTATGTCTGCAGGTCCACTCAATGGAGTGAGATACTTCTTGCTTTACAAGAAGAATTTTCTCCTACAGTAGGAAGGCCTTCCCCTGACAGGTGTCAAACCTAGTCCTCAGGAATACCAGGGAGGACTTCATCATGTTCAAGGTCCACCCGTGGAAGACCAGACATGGGGGAGAGCCCTGAGGGACCAAGAGTTCCTCTGATGGAGACTTTATCAAAAGATCATCCAAGTAGGAAGTCATGGATATGCCCCAGGTGTGGATGGAGGCTGCCAAGGCCCCCCATGACCATGGTGAACACAAGATTCAGAAGCTATGCCAAATGGCCGAGCTGTGAACTGGTAACAATCCTTGCCGAAGGCAAAACGCAGATAGAGTTGGCTGTCTGGGCAGATAGAATTGTGTAAATATATATTCTGAAGGTCCAGAGAAGGCAGATACTCTCCTGAGCACATTGGCCCTATGACCAAATGCAAAGATTCCATCTTAAAGAGCGCAGCCACAACATACTTCAGACATCTGAGGTCCAGAATGGGACAACAGCCGCCACCTTCCTTTGAAACCACAAAAAAATGTTACAATAAAAGCTTAAACCATGCACCTGGAGAGGTAATGGAAACAAACTTTTTGCCAGCAGTAAATCAACTGCCTTCTGAAACAGCAATGCCTTGTCTGTCTTTTTTCGGCACCCTTGACAAAAAGAAACGATATAGAAGAGGAACTTGAAATCTATGCCGTACCCTTCCGAGACCAGGCACCATCTTACACCCTACAGGTAACAACGAACCAGAATTCTGTGAATCATGCGGAAGAATGACTGCCAGGCTTAGCACTTGAAGCTGCTGTCTAGCTTTGTGGCAGGACATGCTTGAGAAGCTTGCAAACTCTGCACCCCCAGTTTTGCACAGGGAATGAAGACACACCTTCCTCGCCATGGACGAATGTTTGGTAGGAATCTGGGGCAACAAAGTGCTCTTACAACCAGTTGTGTCACTGGATCTATCAGTTCAGGTCCAAGCAGGGACTTGTCCTGAAAAGGTAAGGAAACCATTGACTTCTTGGAAGATTGGTCCACAGATAAAATCTTGAGCAACAGTAAAAGCTGAAGCCTAAGTGGATAAAAGTGACAGTGTCAAAAAAGTGCCTCCGAAAAAGTTGTTGGCCTCCTTAACTTTGGCCAAAATTAAAAAAAAAAAAAAAAAATCCTCTTTTGAGACATCAGCACAGACAGCCTCAACTAGCTGTTCATCCCAAATGGGAACAGCCCTGTTAACTCATGTAAAGGCAAAGATGCACCAGTGTTCGCAAAGGCAGCCTTGAGGATAGAGTCCAGCTTCCTGTCTGCTGGCTCCTCCTTCAGGCCTGCTGCATCAGCAAGAGTCAAAGCAGTAGTTTTAGACAAACTTGAAATAGGAGGGTGCACGTTTGGTGGAGAGGCCCACTGCTCTAAGGACAACTCAGAAAAAAGGTACGGTTTAGAAAACATTTTACTGAGAAAGCAGGTTTGTCAGGTGTCTTCCCCTCATCTAGAAGAATCTAGTCAAATGGCATTAGGAGGGAAGGAGGAAGAAGATTTCTTACACCTCTGAAAGATGACCATAAAGGTAGTCCCCTCAGAGGTGTCAGAGACCTGATGAGTCTCAAAAACTGCCCCAATGATCCCCTCAGCCAAGGGGGTCAGCCTCATAGGAGCAAGAAGAATCTACATCTTCATACTCCCCATCCTCATCCCCTTCTGACAAATCCTCCTAAAGCCCCAAGAATCTGAGGAACACATTTAAAAAGGTAGTAGGGGTAGACTGAAGTACCCCCTGTAGAAAGGAGGAGATCTGGGACACTTAAGACAGTACTGTCTTAACCCTTTGAGTGCCAGAGAGGTAAGCAACGCATTGTTTTGCAATGGATTGTGTACCCCTCTGGCACTCAAAGGCTTAATCCAAGCTAGCTCTTGATCAGTGCTGGATGGCCACAGTGGAGTAGTAGGTGCCACAGTGCAAGAGGGGCAGAGATCCAGAAAACTCTAGGAAGCCCTGTTTGGCATGAGAAACAATAAGGGGGGTGTAAGGGAAGATCCTGCAAGTCCTTTGCTTTGGATTTACACCCATGCTCCTTAAGAGTGACATACTTCCCAATAAAGTGTCCCAAAACTAGTAAGAATTCTACAAATACCCCCAGAATATAATAACCCAGAAAATACTCTGGCAAGCAAAGCATTAATCTGGAGTTGGAGAGTTTGCCTCTGCACAAGATAAGCAAGAGAATTAAAATGACCACTGCAAAACTGGCAATCAGAAGAAAGTCTGAGAAATGAGCATTCTTGGAAACGTAGTCTTCTGTTGCCTAGCGATGCCTACAACAGTTCATAGAAACGCTACAAACTCCCCTAGACACTCAGGAAGTGGAGAGGATAAAAGGGCATGAGGAGACCAGAGACCATTTTATCTTAAAGGGATAGTAATGTTTCACAAAAACAGCAGCTCCAATATTCATAGTATTTGGGCCATGGAGAGTGTAATTTCAATACTGTCAGGGTTGCAGTTCAAGAGTAATTGAATGATAAAGTATCCCCCTCCTTCCCCTTTTACCTAGTGTAAGCCACCTCCCCTCAGATGTGGAATCTGGTCCCTTAACCAGAAAGATCCTTACTGTGAGGAAAACCCTACCCCCCTTGACAGGTTTTTCCTTATGCTCACTGAAGATTGTCCCTCTCTGTAATCCATTCACACAGTCTTGCTGCTCTGAGGTGAGCAGTGTTACATCAGTAAAAGGAGTGGGAGGGGGATACTTTATCATTCAATTACTCTTGAAGTACAACTCTAACAGTATTGAAATAACACTCTCCATGTCCCAAATACTATGAAGATTCATCGGGAGCGACTTATTGTGAAACTTTACTATTCTGTTAAATGGTTGCAGAGATATGTTCCATGTAAGTCAGTGTTTCTCAACTCCTGTCCTCAGGACCCACTAACAGGCCAGGACTTAGGGATTTCTCTGGTCATCAGAGGCTCATTCACATTGATTAACCTGTGCTCTAACAAGGAAATCATCAAATCCTGGCCTGTTAGTGGATCCAGAGGACAGGCGTTGAGAAACACTGATTTAAGAGTTACCCACTGAAGTCAACGGAGCCCCAGAAAAACAAAGATAAAGGGTAAACCCGCCAAAAAAAAAAAAATAATAAAAAAAAAAATAATAATAATAATATACACAATGTAGCCCCTCTGTCAGATTAGTATCTGCTCTTAAAAGCTAGTTTGAGAAACAGAGGATTTGGAACACAAAAGGATATTACCTGATGGAAGTCTTTTCCACTGCTTTTACCATCGCCACTGAAATCCACATGTGAGAAAAGACAGCGTAACAAGTGCCTGTCTGCCTCAGGACCGTGTCGATTCACAATCTTATGGGAGCAATATCAGAAGAAAATATTAGTGATATTGAAACTTAATTATCCAAGTCATTTTTTGGTGTATTTAGTATCAACATTTACAGGGCTAGAAAAGAGTTTCATTTGAGGTTTACCAGTTGGGGGGGAGAAAAGTTTATATAGTTAGGGTATAAAAGATTGGTCCTCCCATTGCCGAGGAGAAAGCGCAAGAGCAGAAAGCGCAGAAGCAAAATCAAAAGAGTGGGTGCAAACGCCAGGGCAAGAGCGCAAGCGAAATAGCAAGGGCGAGAGTGACCAAGTGAGAAAGAAAAAGCGAGACAGCCAGCTCTTGCCCTGGCATTTGCGCCGGCTCTTTCGATTTTGCTTCTGCGCTCTCTCCTCGGCGATGGGAGGACCAGTCTTTTATACCCCAACTATAAACTTCTCCCCCAACTGGTAAACCTCAAATGAAACACTTTTCTAGCCCTGTAAATGCCAGGACAAGCACAAGCGACCACAGATCAAGAGCGTGTGTGGCTTGCTTGTTCAAGAGCGCTCCTTCTCTGATGAAGGAATCTAGTGTGTGAGCTGCAGCAATCTCATTGCAAGGGACGCTGCAACTCTCATGCTTGTTTCCTCCGTCAGAGAAGGTGGTGATAACTGGGAACAGCTGTGGAGGGGAACATATTAAGATCGACAGGCTGCAGTACAGAGCTGTACCGCAGCCTGTCCTGAACAAATGTCACCCACTTATTTTTTAAAAGGTTCAGTCTTGGACTATACACTGCATAAATAAAAAAAATATGGCGTAAAGATAGACTCAAATGGAACATGAAGATGAGGTGAACTTTAACAGAGGTGACTTCCCCTCCAATATGACGAGCAGTTTTGAATTAAGGTTTCAAATAGGTTTTTGTGACACCTCTAAAAAAAGTTAAAAATAATGGGTGGGGTGTCAAAGTCACTAATTTTTTTTCCTCCCCCTTCTTATAATGCACCTGGTTAATCATATACCTCAACTGGATTTGATTAATGTATGTGTAAAACCTTGGACATACCAATAGCCTCCAGTGCATCTGCCCTGATTGATACTTGTGATGTTCTGGTGTTCTAACCAGGGCACATCATGAAAGTCTTTGAGGTGGAGACTCCCATCCTCCTCAACCCCCCCCTCCCGCACCTACCCACTATCTCCCAGAATTCACATGACCGAAGCCACGCACAAAGTAGTAAGAAGGGAGAAAAATAAGAAAATCTGAGGCCAAGACCCTAAGAGGGGTCCTCTGCCCAAGAGGGCAATACCATGAAGATCTTTTTGTGGGCGGGAGACCTCTGTGCCAAAAAGCTTTACACAGGTAACATATGAACATACGTAACACATCGGGATATACCAAACTAGGTTCCCATGGAGGGAAAAGAGGAGAAAGAAAAAGGGAAAAACCCTCTCACGTACAGATTCCAGAGCTCCCTAGTACTATCCGGATATCTTAACTCAAGTGCCAACAGACAATGAACTAACAGAGCACCAAACCAAGCGCCAACAGGGCTCTGGAATTACTGAACAACTGACAGTAAAGAATGCAGATCCTTAAACCTTAAGACCTTCTGGCCAAAGCCGGCCCTAGCCAAGGCCAAGACATTGATGTAGTAGTGTTTGGTGAAAGAATGCAAGGAAAACCAAGTAGCAGCCTTGCACAGCTGTTCAGCAGAGGCCTGGTTCTTGTAGGCCCAAGAACCAACACCACATCTAGTGGAAGGTGCTGTGGTCTTAAAGGGAACACGTTTCTTCCGGATCTCACACACCTTGTGTATGGTAGCCTTGATCAAAGAAGCAATGATGAACTTGGAAGAAGCCTGGCAGCGCATCAACATCTAACAGACCGAGATCTCTCTCGTTATCAGACGCAGGGTCAGGACAAAAAGGTACAACAATCCCCTGATTCATGTGAAATGAAGACCACCTTGGGAAAAAGCTCCGAGGGGTACGAAGTACTGCCTCATCCTGATGAAACACCAGGAACGGAGATTCACGAGATTGTGCTTGTAACACTGCAATTTGTCGCACTGAGACAACTACCAAGACGAAAGCCATCTTGGAGTGTCAACTGGCGCAATGAGATGGAAGAAAGATCTCGAAAAGTTCTTGTCCACAAACCACGATACGTTATACCTTAGAAGAGACCAGCTTCAGAGTCTGGATCATAGTGTATACAACCCCTAGAGAAAACACCTTTAGTTTTAGGATGTCTGCTTCAAGAAACATGGCGTCAAAGCCAGTCTCTCCATATCCTTGTACCACAGATAACCCTGGTAACATATCTAGTCTGGGAGGTAGACAAATCAGATGCAGAGTGGTCAGGCTGACCAATTCCGTGAAACACTCCATCCTGGGCCAGTTATGATCAAATCAGAATGACCAACATCGGAACCTTCCTATTCTCTCTGGTTTCCATGAGCTCTATTGCTTGTACACCACCCCAGTTCCTTGGATCTATGTCTTGGAGCTTTAGAAAGTCCACCAGAATGTTTTTTACCCATGGAATGCAAACTGCTGTGATGGCTGGGATTTGTGCCTGAACCCAGCTGAGGCGATCCTTCACCTCCCTCAATGCTATCTTACATTGCCAGGGAGGAACTCTCAGTAAGCCAAAATCATGGTGTTGTCAGACTGTATTCTCGCAGGAAGCCCTGTGAGAACCAGGGGCAAATGAAAGAGGGCTATCCGAACTCTTCCAGAGTTCCAGAACGGTGATGGACAGACTCTCATCCAGGCTCCACCTGTCCTGGACACCTAGGTGACACAGGATGGCATCCCAGTAACTTGGCAAGAGCACCTTCCCCACAGATTACCTATTCTGGTTCAGATCTAAAAAGGGACTTGCCCTTAAAAGACAAGGAGACCAGTGACTTCTTAGAAGATTTAACCACAGACAAAACCTTAAAGGGATAGTAAATGTTTCATAATAAAAGCAGCTCTAATTAATCATCACAGTATTTGGACTTTGGAGAGTGTCATTTCAATTCTGTTAGAGTTGTAGTTTAAGAGTAATTCAATGACAAAATGTCCCCATCCCACCCCTTTTACTGATGTCACACTGCTCAGCCAAAGCAGAAGGGAGGTGCCCAGGTAGACTGCAGAGGGACAATCTTCAATTAAGATAAGGGAAAAACCTGAAAAGCTTGTCAAGGGGGCAGGGATTTCATTGTTTTCATAGGAATAAGTGTCCCCTTCTGTTATCTGTCTGGTCTATAGACTGCATTCCACAACTGAGAAGAGATAGCTTACACTAGGTAAAAGGGGCGGGAGGGGGAAACTGCTTGTGAATATCTCTTAAACCATACAGGTTTGAGAGATAAGGCTTATCATTCTTCAGGTTTTTTTAATGACTACAAAATAAAGTTAAAACGAAGTATTACTATCCCTTTAAGCTAAGAGTATGGCATAGCTACAGAAAATGCTTATGCCTTCACTGAAACGCTGACTACTTCAAATATTGCCTCAGAGACACTGGCTCCCCTGCCATTAGCCATCATAACCAATAAAATCTCCTTGGCAACATCAGCAAGTAGTGCATCAGAAAGTTGTTCAACCCAAACGGCAATTGCCCTGTTAACCCAAGCAGAGGTGAAAATGGGTCTCAGTACTACCCCAGTAGCAGAGAAGGAGATATTGAGAAGAGAATTCAGCCTCTTATCCTACGGCTCCTTGAGTCCCGCTGCATAAGTGGGAGGCCGGTGTTTGCAAGCTGTCAAAGAGGGCATTCCACGGTACAGGGAGAAGCCCACGCCTAAAAAGGGTATATCTTAAAGGGATAGTAAACTCCAAAAAAACTTTAAGCCAAATTATGGGAATAATAAAAACACTTTTTCTGGCTTGAGATATGCAAGAAAATAAAGACCTCCACTCCCTCCCCTTTCTGCCTGACGAGCTGTAAAGCTGTCAGAGGCAGAATCCAGTCACCCGACTGTAGGCGGCTCTTCAGGAGTGCTGTCATCGGGATATCCAACTATAATTACTTCATCGGTATGGTCTACAACGTGTGCCTGGCTTGCAAGCACATGTAGACCATTCCGATGAAGTAATTATACTTGGATCTCTCAATGACAGCGCTCCTGAAGAGCCGCCGCCCGGTCACGGAAGCAGGATCTCATGACGTCCACTATACAGCGGACGCATGAGAAAGGGGAGGGAGCGGAGGTCTTTATTTTCTTACATCTCTCAAACCATAACTGTTCGAGAGATAAGCGTTTTTATTATTCCTAACACCCTCATTCCCATCATTTGGCTTAAAGTTTTTCGGGGGGTTTAATATCCCTTTAAGACTTTTCCTCAATAAGCACTTTCCTACCTGATCAAGAGTGTTATTGGATGGAAAAAAAACAGGAGAAGACTACTTGTGCCTCTGAAAAATATTCAGAGTGGGAGCTCCCCCACAAGAGGCCTGCTCTGATGAGCCCCTCAGGCAAAGGGAAGAGATTAGCCTAACAGGAATCGCCACAGGAATAGTAAGAATCTATGCCCTCATACTTCCCCGTGCTCTGAGAGCAACTCTTCCTCAGGAAACCCTAATAATGAATATCTGCTGGATACAGAGGCAATCTGTTTGAAGGTAGACACAGGTGCCCAAGAGTGAATAACCCCCTGGACAAAGGAAGGAATTGGAGCCACTGAAGATAGTGTCTTAACCCATGAAAGCTTTTTATCTGTGCTACAAGGGCCACTGAAGATTGCAAAAGACCCAAAACCCCCAGGGAACATTAGGGGAGTCTAATTACTAAGAAGTAGTGGGGGAGCGAAATTAAAACCCCTCCGCCCGAAAGCATGCAACAAACACTTAACATCCCAAACAGCAGAGAAAGTGTTAATCCCATAAAACAGAGAAAAGGCAGCCATCCTTGCTCCAAAGCCCAAAGAGAATAATAAAGATACCCATAGTGAGAACCAGAGCCTAACAAGGTTCCCATCAGCCTACATATGGAGACACAAAACAGGTTGGGGCAAAAAAGTGAACCAAGGCACTCAAAGGATTACTCCCCAGTCACCTCCTTAGGAGAATGACCCTTTCAAGAGGGAAACTTGGCAGCAAGCTTCCCTCCAAAGTGCACAATAAGTCCATCCACTCAGGGATAGTCCAGTGATGGTAACCCACCTAATGTGGGATTATACATCACCATATTGAATAGGAAAATAAAACACACACACACACACACACACACACACCCCCCCCCCAGGAAGATGGCCCTGCCCTCCCACCTTGCAGGACACCTGAAATCAGAGTCATTGGGGGGAAAGGGAAGACACCTCAACACTATGGTATCAGTGTTCCATATTGGACTCGAGAGAAAAGATGTTCTTCAAACTGGGTAACTACATTCTCACTTACATGTTGTATTTCCAGCTGGCTGGCTCTGTAGTTTTTCTTTGTTAAATTGTCCACAAGGTAACTGATTTGAGACAAGGCCAGCGAGAGCGAGTCAAGATTCATTGCTGGTTAGGGCGGAAGCAGGCGGCCGAGCCCGGCGCAAAATCACCATTATTCCCCTTTAGTCACCTCAGAGACAGGTTAATTTCGTTAAAGTAGCCTATTTCTGAGCTGTGCTAAAAAGGATCCTCAGTCAGTCCAAACGTCTGGAAACATGGCACCTGGAAGAAAAAATAAATAAAAATAGTCAAAAATGAAATATGCCTTCATTTGCCCTTTATAAATTTGGGTAGGGTGGGGGGGAGAGTTGAAGGGAAAATGAAAATCACTATTATGTATACACATACATACAAATAAAGCACAGGCATATCTAGCAAAAGATAAGTCATTTTAACAGTTTTAAATTGAACATGCAGACTCAGATTAAATGCCAAAACGTTTAAAGGAACAGTAAACATTTATGAAAACACTGTATAGGTATTTTCCTGCTGAATAAAACAAGGTCACTCCCACTGCTGTCAGATGTTATATTCAAACTTTATATCAGTTCAAATAATCAGGAAGTGAATTTACTGTGTTTACTTCCTGATAGAAACTGCCTGTCAGAACCATCACATTCTATGGAGAACTGTATGTTTCTGACTTTCCTCTCCATTAGAATCTAACAAGAAAACTAATTAGAATTAGACCACTAGAGGGAACTGCTAATGTAAAAAACCATGGATTTAAAACTGTAATAACTCTGGAAATATAAATCTCTCAGCAGTGGAAGTACCTTTATCTTACTCAATAGGGAAATCCCTACAATATATATTTTTTCATAAAAAAGTTCACTGTTCCTTTAAGATTTCTCAACAGGATTGTACTATATTGGAAGATTAATATATCACTTACAGATGTGGTTCATAAAAATGCAAGACCAAGTTTTAGAAGGCAATTACATGGATTTTATTACTGCTTGTAGATTGGTTGACCTCAAAGTGTCCCCCCTTTTTACCATTTTCTTACAGATGCTCAAAGAAAAAGGAACCCTATCACCTAAAAGCATTGGTAAAAGTGTTTCTTGTATTGTATTAGCCATCTTTTGTTTTTAAGAAAGTTTATATTTATAGATTAGGCTAATTAAGGCATACAATTACAATGGAAGATTTTACCAAATCTACTCGTCTGTCTTTCCATCTAAATGCAGCAAAAGTTGCCAGGGGACCTTGAACGAGAGGAAGGTGTTACGCACCCTCCCTGTTCAAACAGCAAACAACTGTGTCGGATACCAACACCAGCAAATGAACTGGAATTACATGCACTTAAATATCCTATACTTTGTGGTAGAATCTGTAAAATATCATATACTCTGAAGAAGCGAATAACCCAGTCTTTTCCCATGGCTCTCATTCATTGCGAAGGATTATCTAGATGGCAGAGCTAAAAACTGCTATGGCACTGATCAGTTAGTAGGCATTAGCTCTCATCTCAATATAAACTGCACAATAACATAGTGAGTTGCTAAATAAACCACTGAGAGCCATCCCCAAGAAGACACCAAATCCTGTAAATCTGCCCATCTAGGGGGGCATTCGACAGCCCCAGACAAATGGGGGGGGGTGTTTTGATCTCTCTTTGGAAGGAAGAACACAAGGTCTTGTGGGTGGAGTCATGCCATCAAAGCCATCTTCTCCACGTTCTCTTTACAAATGTAGCACTGAAGGATTAGGTCAGGAAAATGGATCCTGAATGGAAAGACACCAGTTCTGCAAACCATGCCCCTCTTGATCCAAAAAGGGCACACCAGAATCAAAGTTACGCCACCCATCCTTATGTTCCAGCGTACCCTGGGAAGGAGGCGAATTGGAGGAAAGACATTAGCAAGGTGGAAGTGCCATCGAATCTCCATTGCATCTGTGGCAAAGGCCAGAGTATACTCCCAATGGGAGCAAAAACACCAGAACCTTCCTGTTGTCCCTTGTGGCCATTAGGTCCATCTGTGGCAGCCCTCACTGTTGTAGGTTGAACACTTCTGGACAGAGTTCCCACTCTCCCGGTTCTACATCTTGGCAACTTAGAAAGTCTGCCAGAATGTCTACTACCCTGGGAATGTGAACAGCAGAGATGGCCGGAATGGAGGATTCTGCCCAGCCTAGAATGTACTTCACCACGTACCAGGCGGTGGAGCTTTGAGCATCCCCCAATTGTTGATGTAAGCCAAATTCTAGTGTGCCTCAAAATTACCCAACTGACCCCAGGGAACATGAGGGAGAACTAGAGAGAAAGGTCCATGAAGGGAAAATTCTAAGAAAAGCCCCCAACCCGGAGAAGCCAGTAGGGAAGGCGTTAACTAGTCCCAATGCGATTATCCATGCTCCGTAACCAAGGGCATGAATAGAAATAATATATCCAACATGAGTTCAAGAGCCCAAAGGCTCAAGGAAACAGCTGTATGAAGAGGCAAAGTGGACCACAGCACTCAAAGGGTTGCTCTCCAATCTTCTGGTTACCATTGTGAAGGAAGCAGAGCCTCAGAGAGGCACTACAGGGAGTGAAAACTTAAGCTACAAGATTTTCTCCACAGGGCTGCAAGGGTCCACACAGCACCTGCACACTGGTTAATCTACTCCAGGGAAGCCTAGTAGGGTTGCACCGATACCGATACTGGTATCGGTGCCGATACCAGCATTTGCGCGAGTACTTGTACTCGCGCAAATGCGGCCGATGCCAGCACCGATACCCTGTGTCAGGGTCGGTGCTGCAGAGAGGGAGCCCGGGGAGCTGCTCACAATGCTCCCCGGTCACCTCTCTCACTCTACAGCGTCGGAGCATTGCCGCGGGTTACCATGGCAACGCTCCGACGCTGACCTCTGCCGGGGCTCGCGAGAAAACAGCGAGCACCCGGCAGAGGAGAGTAAAGGAGGCAGGATGGGGCAGGGGGTGGTGAAAGAGGCAGACAGTGGGGTGAAGAGGGAGAAAGAGGCAAAGGGAGGGGGGGATCAGGAGACCAAAGGAGGGGGGCCAAGAAGAGGCAAAAGGGTGAGTCAAGGAGGAGTGGGAGAAAGGGGGATCAAAAGCCAAGACAAAAGAAGGGGGATCAAGGGGGTAGAATGAAGCAAAAGGTGGGAGAAAGGGTCAAAAAGGGAGAGTCAAGAGGTGGTGTGTGTGCGCGCACACACACACACACACACACACACACACACACACACACACGTAATATTTTTCAAGTACTCACCAATACAAATTACCAATACTTTTTTTTTTTTGCGGTCATTTGCCAGTTTTCCAAGTACCTAAAACACGTAGGTACTTAGAAAACTGGCAAATGGCCGCAAAAAAAAGGTATCGGTAATTGGTATCGGTGAGTACTTGAAAAAAGTATCGGTACTTGTACTTGGTCTTAAAAATTTGGTATCGGTGCATCTCTAAAGCCTAGTAATGGTAACCCAACTAACGGGGGAAAAGAATAAATAAGCTAAAAACTAAGCAGCTGTGTTCCAAGGCAGCCCTTACAGTCAGGAACTCAAAACTGGAAGCGGGGAGGGATTGGCCTGCAGAAGGGGAAGAGAGGCTCCAACCACAAGACCTTGTCTTTTTTAATATGTTCCTCCTATCAAAGGAAGATCAACCCCCCCCCCCATGGTACCTGTGTTCCGTGATGGACACTAGAGGAAGAAAAAATAAACAAAACACACGTACACTAAGAGAATCTTCGCCACTGTGGTCCACTACTAGGACACTTAAAGCGTCACAATGTGGAAAAAGGTAAAGTGGAGAAGGGAGGGAGTAAAAAAAAGTACCTTATTCCTGTACAGCTACCTTCAGGAAACATTTGCATATACTAGCAAATGTGTCTAAGATCCTCCTACTCAACCCTGGGAACACACAACTTAGGCGGAAAGGCAGATTGCCTTCCAGGTCACAGTACTGATCGCCTATCCTATTGGCTGTTGCGTTTTTGTGTTTGTTTGTTTTTTTTTTCCCCCTCTTTCCCAAGCCTTGTTCCACTAGGCTCTGAATGAAGGTTCTCCTTTGATGCAGCATCTGGGAGTCAAGCCATTATAGATTTTCCCCTTCACACAAACATGCTTCAGGAGTGGTTTCAGTATAATGCGTCATAACCAGACAGTGCAGCAAGTTAGAGAGAGTCATAATGAATGCAAGCTGCCATTATGCACAGCTTTCATTGCCCGAAAAGGACTCTGACTCAGTGAAAAATCAAGCAATGAACCAAAGTCCTGAACAACCAAGGAAGAGATGGAACTTGTATCAATATCTTTCAATTAATATGTGAAAATGCAACTGCATCAATACAGGTCAACAATGAAAGTCTAGATCAACACAGGAGAAGAAAAAAAAAAAAAAAATAAAAAAAAAAAAATAATGACACCTGATGAGGGAGAGGGGAGAGCACACACCACAAAGGAAGAGAGCGAGGCAAAGAGTTTTCCAAGTAGTATTTAGAGAGTGTGGAGCTACCTTTACTACACAAAACAGTACACAATATAAAAAGTTCTTTACATAAAAAGAATGAATAGGTAAAACGAAGACCAATCAAATATATATGAATATGCATTTATGGCTACAAGCGCTACAGGTTGTTTTGGGGGTTTTTTTCCCCTCTCCTTTTTAAGGGATTGAGAATAAATAAAGTTCAGCCAGGATTGCATTGGGTTTGTTGTTACCCTCTGCTAGAGTGGATGCTTCCACAAGAAATGCTGCTCACCAGCACTCCATATGGGAAAGAAGAAAGTTCTGGAATGTGAAAAATACCTTACTGGGTGAGAAACCGTGCAAGAGTATACACAGAGGCAAGTTGTGACCTCTTGAAATTGTGAGCAGTTTTCCTATTGGGTGCTGGTGATGGATATTTCCTGTCTTATATACTAGTTTTTTATTTTGTTACTTCTAGTATATTTGGAGTGGGTAAACAGAACTTGGAGTGTGCAGCATTGGTCTAATTATTCTGGACTATTGTAAGAATAGTCACCCAGGAACTATTTATTGTGTATTTTCTCTTATAGATATTACGCTCCCTTTATTAACAGAGAATTGCAGGCCATATTTTGTATTTTATTGTCAAGAAGATTTATCAGGGGTTAGGCGCAGCTAGTAAGAGCTTGTGTCTATTATTGTGGGCACCTAGTCTTTTCATTGTAGTTTGCCTGATAAGGAGACAACCTATCCAAAACTATTCACTTGTTTAGAAGAAGTCACCCCCAATCTAAGTTAGGCAAATAAGGATCAATGGAGACTACCTACATCGTTTAGGTTTTGCAGACAATATACGCTTTGCAATTAGTCCAGAAGAACTGCAAGAATGCAAACATTTTGGTGTGAGGCTGAATATTAACAAAATGCAAGTCATGTTGACTAAATTTACAGTACTAAGGGAAAACACAGTAGACTGACAAGAATTAGAAGTGGACAAGTATGTGTACCTTGAATATGCATATACAAGTTTAAATCGACTATACTTAACATTTAAACCCAATAGCAGCTAGTGCTACAATTACCACAAAGTTTAAGATAAGAGTTAAAGTCCAACAGCAGCTGGCGAGCCATAGGCTGGGCCACTTTTACCCATGCTTACAGCAGGGCTTCACAAATATTGTTTGACTCTAGAAGCCAGACTCTGCTTCAGAGGGCAACTTTCCCAGAATCCTTTTAAAAGGTTGCATGCATAAGAGTGTGTGACCATATGCCATATTAACCATGTAGCCATGATAAAAAAGGCAACATGAGAATCTCGCACTGCATCACAGTGCGATATTCTCACGTCGCTAGCGAAAGGTTACATACCTTTAAGCTGAATCGTAGCACCATCTCAGCCAGCGGTTACGTTTGAAGTGTTTAAACAATCCCAATCGTTCCAAACAAATTATACTATTGATATACTTACTACTAAGAGAGGGCTGGGGTAGCGCTCAGCAAGACAGGGCTGAGGCTGCACTACAACTCCCATCATCCTTAACCAGCTGGTTGCCATAGAGAAGGAAAGGCTCATCCCAGTGTTGCCCTGGCTCTCTCTCCTCCTCTGCATGCTGAACACACACATAACATTGTGTGTGTGTGTGTGTGTGTATAGATATATATATATCTATCTACATGGGTTAACACTGGGATGAGCCTTTCATTCTTCTCTGCGGTCACCAGATGGGTAAGTATAATAGGATTTGTAGTGCAACCTCATCCCAGTCTTGCCGAGTGGTGCCCCAGCTCTCTCTCAGTAGTACCAGGAATATCAGTAGTATAGTTTGTATGTAGAACGATCGGGATTGTTTAAAAATTTCAAACATAACAGCAATTTCTTATTAGTAACTGCTGGCTGATACGGTGCTACGACTCAGCTTAACCCTTTGAGTGCCAGAGGGGTACGAAACGCATTGCTTTGTAATGCACTGCGTACCCCTCAGGCACTCAGAGTTAAAAGGTATGCAACCTTTCACTAGCGACATGAGAATCTTGCACTATCATGCAGTGCGAGATTCTCATTCACCATTTTAATTATGGCGACAGTTAATGTGGCATATTGTTGCACGCTCTTTTGTATATGGCCTTTTAAAAGTGAACCAACTTTCCCTCAGGACCTGGAGAACAAACACTGCATAACTGGACAGAGTGTAGAACCAAGTAGGTCTCAGACAGAGAATATGGAGGTCTGTGGCTATCAGGGGCAATGGAACAAGGATGGGGGGGGTAGAAGCTGTGTACATGGGGATCTGGGGCTACCTAGTGGACAGTAGAACAAGGCTAGTGGATTCACTCAGTGTATATGGGGATGTGTAGCACATTACTTCACAGCCATAAACTCACATTGTTTGTTTAAACTTCAGTATTGTATGCACACACATTTATAATTAGCCTGTATAAATACAACACTTTGGTCTTGCAATAAAGCATTGCTACAGTTACACAGATGCCATTGGTTTATGAAATAATGAAAAGTTCTAGGCAACGCTCAGCTCTCCAGCCACACCTCCTAAAACAAAGTGTCCATCTTTGGCCATTTAAAATGTTGCGGGGTTGAACCAGGCTTGGGGGAGGTTGAGGGCACAGACAGTGTATGGCTGCCATGGGGCCAGGTTGCATGTGCAATGATGCTCTTAAGGTTTTAAAGAGTTTAAGTGTCTTGGTTGACCATATG